>JAHBCN010000873.1:50000-145027 GCA_019359885.1 Listronotus oregonensis
GAAATACGTAGCCTGATGAGGCCCTACACCAGCCGAAACTCGTTCTATTAAAAATTTTAAATTTTCGCCTAACCTTATATATTTAAGCTTTAGATTTATTATCAGCAAATGCAATAAAATCACCATTTTGTTAAATAATTACTTTATTAGCTCCCAATATTCTGCATTAACGAGATTTTTCTTCTAGTTTTCCTAATTTTACTATAAAATGTAGTTTCAAATTGAATAATATTACTATTCATGGAAGATTCAGTGGAACGTACAGTAAAGTCGTTACCCAAAATGAATTGCAAGTTAAGTCGGGCCTTAATAACAATTCAGATTTATACTAAGAGCTAGATAAAACCATTTAATTTTATTGGCATCTATGGCATTTTAGAATCTGAACACGTAGAGTTTTAAAATCGTTAATAAACTTGGATTTTTAAACGGTCAGAAAAATACTTGTTTTGTTTGAAAATTTAGTGTTTATTTAAAAAAAAAAAAATGTATTTAAAGATAAAGTTGAAACACGTGAACAAATCTAAAACTATTTTTTAAAATATCCTGTATCTAAGTATACACTGTGTTCAAAATTAGGTCGGCCCTATTGCTTACTTTTTAATTATAAAATTTAGGTTAAATTAGCAAAAATGTGTACATTTTTAAGCTGATTACAATGACCATAATAAAAAACAAATGAATATTAGATTTACGAGTTATTTACAAAAATATACTTTTTTAAATGCAACAACCTGTATTTGTCACGTTCATTCGATAGAGATTTTTTTATACAATTGGTTATTTACATATTTTTTCTAAAATAAGA
This sequence comes from Listronotus oregonensis, assembly GCA_019359885.1. NCBI lineage: Eukaryota > Metazoa > Arthropoda > Insecta > Coleoptera > Curculionidae > Listronotus > Listronotus oregonensis. Next base: position 50,809 of record JAHBCN010000873.1, read on the forward strand.
AATAGCAGAGTTATTTAAATTTAAATGTATTTTTCCGTAACTGGACGCAGGCAGCAATGGAATTCTTTAAATCGTATTCTTTCTACAAATTATCGTAGTACTCTATGACAGAAATCAAATTTAAATAGAGTTCGCCATAATGGGATATTATTTTCAAATCTTCTAGGTACTTGGGTAAATAATAAACATCGTAGTTTCATTTTTTTGTTAAATAACAATACATAACTTAGTAACATTCATAAAATACATTATGCTAATAATGACTATATTGACATCATCCAAAAAATCCTCCAACACATTCTTAATAAATTTAGATATCGTTCGCCTGTAAAAGATCCTTTATAAAACACAGGTCCAACAATCATTTGAATTCCATGAGGCAACACCATACGTTTAAGCTAAAACGTTTTTGTGGATTGAAAGGATGGTGGCGCAGAAGATTTTCACTGCTCCAATAATGTTGGTTCTTTCGGTTAAACATGCCTTTATTACTACTACTGCCAGAAGAACTTAGCAACTCCTCCTGGCAGACATTTTTTACTAAACCATATCCTTTATATTTATTGTCTGCCAGACACGCTAAATTTATTTTTTAGTATTTATATCTCTTCCATATAAGGGATTTCTATAATTGATCTTTGTATACAGATAAAAAAAATATAAAAAGTCCTTTTTTGCCGAAAGACATAACCTACGTTTGCGTTAACTGTAAGTTCATAAAAATCCAGTTACACCTTTTTTATTATTTTTTCTTTTGTTTCAGAACCTGGACGGCTAGTAAGACACAAAGAAGAATGATTCTACACTAAAATACGTCATAATATAAAAAAAAGAAAACAATAAACATGGCTGTCAGAAGATTAATAGCATTTTCCTGTTTACTCTTAGGTAAGTAAAAAGAACTGTTAAATAAAATGAAATTTAAACAAATCTTTAATCCGTATTTTTATAAAACGAATTATTCATAAATTATAAATTATTTTTTAACGATTTTTTCACTTTTTATTCCACCATACCAATTAATCATTTTTTTTGCTACGTTATTTTGTTAAAGTATTTAAGCGTGATCTGGATTTCTTTTACAATTCCGAGGTTTGAAGTATCTACTAGTAAAAGTTTAGGACTTCTTAAAGGTGTAGGATTATTAAACTAAGACAAAACAGTATTTGTTTCTTTAATATTATTTAAAAAAATATTTGAAATAAACAAAATATACATAGAATTATTATTTTTCTAATAAGACACAATATTTGCTTTGCCTTTAAAGCGCATTCATTTCTTGGTAGGTCTTAACAAAAAGAATTTTTCTCCGGTAACAGAATTAATTTAATTTGTGTGGTAAAATAATGTATTAAATTAGAAAAAAGGTAACAATAAATACCTAAAAAAAACACAAAAAGTTAATTCTGGTAAAAGCAAGCATGTATAACTGCTCTTAACATAATAGTATACTGGTAAAAGTAAAGCATATATTTAAATTAATTTCTATTGTTACTAATAAAACTAGCTAATTGATAAGGTGTATTATTAAGAAAATGGAAATTTTATGTCGTGTGTTTTGTTTCAATTCAAAATCACTTTCCTAAGTACTTTTGTAGATTTAACAGGAAAATTACAAAAAAATTATGACAATTTTTTTTTTTAAATATAAAGAAATTTGGCCCTGTTTTATTGATGTTGGATGAACTAAGAATGGGGTAATTCGTATTATAGAAAGAGCATTTGTTCTATTTTTTTGTGTAAAAATTAGCAGAAATGACAAAAACCTGATTTTAAAAGGTTAGTACATACTTTTAAAATATAGATAGGCCCGGTATTTTTAATTTCTATAAAAGTAAAGCTTCTTCTATAACACGAATTGCTGTGTGGACACAGCAAGTTTAGGCTTCTAATCAAACCAAATAACCAAAATCATCAGGTAAATTGTTAATAAAAAAATACTTCCTTAAAGGTGTAAAATAATGATATAGTTTTCATTTCAATAATATAGTTTCAACACTAAATTTAATTACGTATCTTTCACCGTTTTTAAATAATAACTACAAGCCGCTCTTAAAACTACATATATACAAGGTAATTCATGAGGAAATGTCAATACTTTAGGTACGTAGACAGGGCCCAAAAATAAACATAAAAGCTTATATAAATATGGGTCCAGCAAGGCCTTCGTTTTCGAAACACAGGGTGTTAAAATTTTTATTTAATTTTTCTATTTTTTAAATAAAATCTATGATTTTGTAAATATTAAAGTAAAAATTGGTATTAGGGGGTTTTTTAGTATGTCGGATTCGAAACTAAGCTTATTACGGCTCTAACTTGTAGGAGAAGCCACCTACACGTCTTTTTTCTATTTTTAACAATCACAACTTTCTGGTACCGCCCTGTATTACACTTTTAAGTAAATTTAATAATTGTTATGTCATTATACTTGTTAAAAGTTGATATGAGCAACCGCTTATGAGATATTTGGATTAAAAAAGAAATACGACGCATCTGATTTTATTATAGCAAAATTAAAAAAAAAAACACAAAATGTATAATTAAACCATCTGTATTTTAGTTTTCAATAAAATTATTGTTTTTAAATAATGGTTCGGCAAAACATAAGCTAGGTTTTATAATTTTTAAAAATTTCACCATTTACTTCTATCTCGGAAACGAAGGTCTTGTGGACCCATATTTGTATAGAATTTAATGTTTATTGTTGGACCCTGACTACGTACCTGAAGTATTGACATTTCCTTATGAATCACCCTGTATATTATTTGTTGTTCACATATTTTTCACCGTTCGACAACGGGATGTCAATATACTTATATATATATATATTATTTGGTAATATTATTCAATAATCAATATATGTTTTATATATATATTCTGGTTGTTAAGAAATATTGCAGCTTCTTGATCTTTTTTTCTTCCAGTGGATTTATTTCTTTTGACCATGAATGTTTAGCCACTCCCAATGTTTTTTTCTGTCCTTTTACTTCAATTTCGATGACCTTTTTTGTTTTCTCAATGTATACTTCACCACATTTACAAAGAATTTGGTAGATGCAATCTTAATTTGAGATTTCTTACACTTACATAAGGTTACTGCGCAGTTGTAAGTACGTGTTACTCCTTGTTTCGTTCTGTTGGAGAGGTTAGAATTTTGGTGCAAATATTGTCCAGTGTGAGTAGGTTTTCACTATACGAAGGTTTGTAAATGTCCATAATGCTACTTAACCAGCAATAGTTCCAAACAACCACGATGTATATAGTAAGCCTATTTACATTAAGAATATCTGGCTGTCGTTGTTAAACCGTGAAAAATCAGTCAAGCTTCGGAATAGTATATAAATCGTAGCTTTAAGAATAAACATGGATGAAGACACATCCCTAACTGAAACGTTGTGTATCAATTAACAAATAAAGGACAATTAAAGTCCAGGAAGTAAGTGTAATAGCATAAATTATTTTTTTATGACAAGTTCCATGTTGCCTAGTTTTTAAGAGAGTAACATTTTAAGGTAAGGCTTTATGATAATTACTCTCCAAATACTTACATGTCACGCTCGCATTAAATTTTAATTAGGATAATTACTTTATTTCGATTGTAAGTATAATAAAGTCAAAATCTTGTTGACAGGTAAATTAGTGGCAAATATTGCAAATATTGTATCTTAGTATATTTACTTTGTTGTTAAATTAAAATAAAATAAGAATAAAAGACCCACTCTGTCATTATTATGTCTGAATATAACCTTTAATTACACAGAACCTTGTAACCATAATCTATGGGAAATTAAGTGTTTATGGTTTTTTATTTTTCCCATTACATAAAAGTCTAAACGATAGATAATTATTGTCAGCATTACTTTTATAAATGTGCATATGCATATCATTATTAGGTTACTAATATTTACACATGTTTAATTTCTTTGTCTATGTCTTATAAAAAAAGAAACTTACATTGGAAAAATTACCAGTAAAAATAAATTAATTGTTATTGTTATTATAAAAATTTGGATATGCAATTATTAATTCTGTTAACACTAGTAAAAATACGATGTACAAAAAAATCTATTTTTTTTTTTTTTCCGTAGAATTTATGAGAATAATTACAAAAATAATTTCAGTCGGAACATAGTGATAGGACTTGGATTTATATTTGTTAATGTGAGACTCATTCAGGGTGTCCAAAAATATGTGGTCAATCTCTTGGAATCTTATAGAGAACCTAAAAATATTATGACAAGTTCCCAAAAACTTTTTTCCTACAGGCCTTCCCTACGGAGATACAGGTACAAAACGGACGACCCTGAAAATTTTTTTTTAGTGAATTTTAAATGCTAGGCGTATTTTAATTTTTTTTTAATATAATGGTTACTAGATTAGACTTATTAAAATAAACCCATTAAATCATATTTAGCTTATTTAGTTTTCCAGGGACGGACTAGCTCTGACAAAATAATAGCAATTTTTTTTAACACCCTGTATGATAAAGGCTCAACAATATTGTTTTTAGATAGCTTTACCCTTAAGCTAAAAAAGGGTATTCTTTATTGACATCAATAAAACCATTAGTTTACGAAAAATAAAACAATATGTTTGGTATTTTTTTTTACATTATACAGGGTGTTTTCTAATTAAACGTCAATATTTAAGGAGGCGATTTTTGGGTCTATTTTAAAAAGAAAACTTCATATGAATGTATGTCCTAAACGTCTTAACTTTTGAGATATAGGGTGGAAAAATTTTAAAAATAAATTATTTGTTATTAATATCTGTAATACCACTTTAGATAATTTAATGAAATTTGGCACACATCAAGAAGCATTCTTTGGTGTACCACATTTTTTTTTTGCCAAAATAGGCAGGTCAAATTCTGTACGAACGCCACTGGTGGAAATAAAAAAATGTGGTATACTAAAAAATACTTCATTATATATAGTACATTTATGGCAAATTTTATTGAAATACCTGAAGTGTACAGAAGTGTTACAGATAATATTAATAAATTATTTATTTTTAACAATTTTACACCCTGTATCTCAAAAGTTAAGACATTTAGGACATACGTTTATATAAAGTTTTCTTCTTAAAATGGACCCAAAAATTGCTTCCCTAAATATTAACGTACAATTTAAAAACACCCTGTATAATGTAAAATAATATTATTGAGCATTTATCATACAGGGTTTAAAAATTGCTATTATTTGTCAGAATATCGCAAACTAAATAAGCAAAAATGATTTAATGGGTTTATTTAAATCTAGTAACCATCATTTAAAAAATTACGCCTAGTATTTTAAAAGTTATTAAAAAAATATTTCAAGGGTCGTCCGTTATGTCCTGTATCTGGTAGAAAAACGCATAGGAACTTGTCTAATTTTGTAAGTTTCTATTAGATTCCGAGAAATGACCACTTTTCTAAGGGACACCCTGTATATCGGTTTCAAAACCTTTTGGGCTGGTGAAGTAAATGCAGTTAATAATAAAATAAAAAAGGTATTTTATGATTGTTTGAAGTAAAAGAATGTTTACCCTTTTTATGGCCTACTTGCTACCCAATAACAACAATAACTAATATAATATGCTATTTATCTCTAAACGAAACACAAAAAGTGAAATATTAAAAAAAAATAATTTTGGCTATCATAAGACTGTAAAATTCTAAAATAATATTAAATAAAAAATCCTCATCTTAGATAAAAACTTAAAGCATATTTACAAACTGTATGAAAAGCAGCTGTGAAAATTTTTCTACAAAATTAGAAGCTCTTTATCGTTATGAGTGATTAAAGAAAACGCAACAAATTAAAAAACACGCTATAGCGAGTAAACGACGCAAGATGGCTTAAAATTGAATTCTTTCAAACGGAGGTCAGTTTTTATGTAAAACGAACAAAAACATTCGTTTTCTATCAAAAGCGTCGAGTTAGGCCCACCCTGTACTCTAAATGATTGATTTATGTTCCTCGCCCCTCAGAATTCCATTTATTTTCTACTATAATTCCTCATTATTTATGCAGCCAACAATTTTAGCCACACGTTCTAATTAACTTGGCCATATTTATCAGTTGTAACATCACTCAAAATGGCCAGGTCTGACTAAATACATTTGCAAACAACAACTATAAATTTAGGTTTGACTGAACCGCAAGCCGTGGCTTTTGATAAAATTTGACGTGTAGTATGCGGTTACATTATTATCAGTAATAATAACATATTTATATGGAATTTGGTAATTAGACCAATTCACTGGATAATTAATAATAGAATTATGCAAAATTATTTTGATATTCAGAATTAAATTTGTAATAGGTGTAAATATAAACCAGTATATGATTACTTGTAAAATAACTACCTAAAATTTTTATTTAATCATTGGCAGTTTTAATTTATTTTTTTTTTATATCTCTTGTGTTCTGATAAGACAAGATTTAAATACTAATCCAAAATAAATATAATATTCTAAAATCTGAACTAGGGACGACCTTTACCCGACTGCTTACTGAATAATTAATATTTTTTTATTAGAATATGTACAGGGTGTCCCAGAATATGATGGCAATCTTTCGGATTCTAACAGAAAACCTAAAAATATAATGACAAGTTTCCATAAACTTGTTTCCCCTTCCCTACGGAGATACAGGTACATAATGGACGCCCCTGAAAATCAATTTTCTATAACTTTTAAAATACTAGGCGCATATTATTATTTTTTTAATGTGATGGTAACTAGATAGGTCTTCTTGAAGAAAACCCATTAAATAATACTTGGCTTATTTAGATTGCCAGGGACGGACTAGCTTTTTCACAATAATAGCAATTTTTCTAACACCCTGTACGATAAAGGTTCAACAATATTATTTTTAAGTAGCCTTAACATTAAATTAAAAAAAAGGTATTCTTGATTGTTATCGATAAAATCAACTGTTTACGAGAAATAAAATATTATGGTTGGTAATTTTTTTACATTATACGGGGCGTTTTTTAATTAAACGTTAATATTTAAAAAGGCACTTTTCGAGTACAGTTTAAGAAGAAAACTATATGTAAACGTATGTCCTAAACGTTTTAACTTTTGAGATACAGGGTGGTAAAATTTTCAAAAATAAATCATTTATCTTTTTAAAGTTTACCACCCTGTATCTCAAAATATAAAACGGTTAGGACATATATTCATATAAAGTTTTCTTTTTAAAATGGACCTTAAAATTGCCTCCCTTAATATTGGCGTTCAATTAGAAAACATCCTGTATAATGTAAAAAAATTACCAACAATAACATTCTATTTCTCGTAAACAGTTGATTTTATTAATGCCAATCAATAATCCTTTTTTTGATTTAAGGTTAACGCTCTCAAATAATGGGGTGAGCCTATATCATACAGGGTTTTAAAAATTTTTATTAAAAAGCTAAGATCTATCCCTGGAAAACTAAATAACCCAAAAAATATAATTTAATGTGTTTATTAAAGAAGACTTATCTAGTAACCATCATATTAAAAAATTTTAAAAGTATTTTAAAAAGTTTTGAAAAATAAAACGATTTTCAGGCGCTCGTTATGTACCTGTATCTCCGAAAAAGTGTCGTAGTAAAAGTTTATGGGAACTTGTCATTATTTGGGGTTTTTTATTAATTTCTGATTGCCCACATATTCTCGGACACCCTGTATATTATAGAATATAAACAAATGTGCTGTTAATGGGTTGCCTACAAAATTATGGTTAAAGCTACGAATAATTAAAAAAATAATAAAAAACATTTTTTATACTTCCTGTATAATGTCTTTTTTTTATTTTTATGGCAGTAATTATATATCACTTAAATGTTTTTCCTTCATTTTATTAATAAAGCCCATAAGAAGCTTTGAAAAGTAAAATAGAAGAACACATATTTTTTTTATTTTTGAAACTGAAAAAAAATGGTGATATATCTGTACTGTCATGTGGAACGAAAAAAAAGACATTATATAGGCAAGATTAAAAGTATAAGTGGATATTACGATTTTTAAAACAACCGCAATTTTTTGAGCACGACGGCGTAGCCCGAGCCTTTAAAGTAGAGGAAGTGTTTTAAATAATTGCAAGGGCTTGTTTTCATATTTTTGCGAAAAATCCCCACTCCGCAGGAGAAGGGCATTTACATAAAATATAAAAACAAACAATTTTAATTTGTAAAAAAATACGTTAAATAAAAAATTATCTGTTTTTTTTTTAATGCACGAGTGTAATTTATTTAAATATTTCCCGAATTAATTAGGAACTCAAATTGGGTAAATTTAAATATTTTATAAAACTAAAAATACTAACAGAATAAAATAAAAATAGTTTAAAATAACAAGAGTTACATTGCGATGCAATTTTTGATTTCTGTAGTGCAATAACCGTTGTAATTTTGCAAAAATTGTACTTCTTTTATTAAAACTTTAAGATGTAAGGAAAATATCCACTATAATTTTCCTGCAATCGGTGGTTTTAATAAAACCATTTTTATTTTGGTATGAATTTATTTCGATATCAACAAAAACATATTTTTAGTGGATCCAAAGTATAACCAGATAATTGTCTCATTACTTTACTCTCCTGTATAATAATTCACACCAGCAGTATGACGCAATTTATGCAGCGAATAATTTCAAGCTTAGACGGTAATTAACCTGCCCATATTTATGGCCGATACATTTCATAAAATGGCTAATTCTGACAAAGCATTTGCCAACTAAAACTATAAATTTTGGTGCAAATGAGCTATTACCTTTCATAAAATTTAATGCTTAAAGTGCAGTTAAACGTTTAAAAAACTGTTCTTTTAAGCTGTCAGGTGCTTGACTATGAATATTTAAATGTGTAACAGTATGGACCATGTTAAATAGGTCATTTATGCCATGGGTAAAAACTTCATTATTTCTAAAATATTTTGGCATCTATATTTATTGTTTATATTTAAAAATATAACTACACTTATCGGCAAAACTCTTGCCCCCCTCTACATTTTATTTAAAAAGAGTAATGTCACTTTCTTTGCAGGGAGATTTAAAATATAGACAAAAAAGACAAACAAAATTACGCAACTTAATTTATGGCAAAAATATTTTTTATTAGAAAAACATATTAAATAAAAAATAAAGGTAACTTTGTTTTTATCATTGGTAAAAAAGGTAAATAAACTTACCTTTAAGGTTATCAGCATATAGTGTTGCCTCCCGCACTTCTAATTAATACTTCAACTTGCCGCTGCATCCCCACTACCAGGCTACCAGGTGTCCTGGGACAAAGTTGTCCATTCCTGGGTGGGTGGGTTATTTCTTTGGGATATGGCTCTTGAGACATAGTCCCAAACATGTTTTATTTCATATCCAGCGATAATGAGGGATCGTGTTATTTCATCTTTATTTAAAGCTGCCTGGACTATTCTAGCTCGGTGAGGGCGTGCGTTATCATCCATAAAAAATAAATATTACCAATTTGTTGTCGTAATGGATAAATTATTGGACGGTTAACATTTTCTACATAAAAATGAGCGTTCATTGCATGTGGTAGAGTCCTGCGCTTTACCCATACGTTATTAAATTTGAAACAGAGCGACAAGAACGGGAATAATTTTTAAGTGAGAAAAACGCATGGGCGCTTCTTTCAACTTTAAATCGGACTTTACGTGAACATGCTCCATGCGGCTTTTATACAGAATTCCTCTCCAAAACATTTTAGTGCTCCCTTGATATGGGCGACTTGCAAGGCCGTATTTGGTCGATGTCGGTGACCTGCCTCCCTCCACACTCTTTGTCAATAATCATCACTAAATAACCTTACTATTATTTATCGGTAAAAAGTACGTATCCCCACTGAGGTAATAACCAGTTCTGGTGTTTTCTAGCCCACTGTATTCTTCCTTGTCGGTGCTGCATAGTTAATAAAGGAACAGGCAATGGTCTTCTATGCCTTAATCTAGCATTGAAGAGCATTTTTTAAATGTTTTGGCTTAATATAACTCGGTGTGTGTATGTTGGAACTGGGATCGTAGCTCTCGAATCGGAACTAAGCAATTCCTTTTTGCAAATCGTGCAAGATAGCGGTCCTTTTTTTCATTTGTAACTCTGTATTTTATGAAGTTACCTTACACAGGGTACACAAATAAACCATATATATATGTGAGCAAATCTTAATAGCCCAATTTGGTTTTTGCAGGAAAGCAAACATTTTATATGGCTCTCCTTAAAAAACATTTGTCTGGAATATCAAGCAACGCCACAACTAAATAGTTTTATGTAGGTTGCGCTGAGTCTTATTTTGCAACAGTGCGGCAATTTACAAAAAATGTGTAAATCATTAAAATTATACATCTGAAATTTTGCATAAGGTCTAAAAACTACATTTACAAAAACACTTTTTAATACCTTTTTTCAATATTCTCAGCAACAACCCATTTTTGGAATTTTTTAGGAAAATAATTGACAGACAATGTAATTCACGTGACTTTAATCTTGATAGAATCAAAAGTTATTGCCAAAGTCAAATTTCGAACAAAACTTCCATCGGATGCGGACTTTACTTGTCTTACTGTATTTAGTTTTTTATGATACCTTCTAATTCTGCATACTCTGTATGTATACCAAATAGGACCCTGCTTGAGATACTTGCTGATCATCTGTGTGGGAAATGGCACCTTTCACACATCTAAATATTCTTGATTTCATTTTCAAAAGGGATGTTTACCTTATTAAAAACAACATTTTTACAAAAAAGAGTTTCTTTTTGCCCACCAACAAGCTGTAAGGGAGCTGTCTACCTTATTGGCACTTTATGGGTTTTGTTCAAAAAATTATCCTCTCCCTATAAACCCCCAAATCTTAAAGTTGTATGTTAAAAACTGTATAGTTTAAATATAGAAAATATTCCCGTTTTTTTTAGATTGTGTTTGCTCTAATTATGGACCTTATGCGTATTCCTATACACTATAGATATATTTTTATTTATTTAAAACTCTAACTAAACTAGTCTAACAAAAAATGTCCTACTCTTACCTAAAAGGCAATTTTATTGTAATTTTATATATTTTATAATATTGATATAAAAGTTGTTGCCAGATGATTTCTAATTGTATGTGAAAAATATCTTCGAAAAAGCCTCAAAAAGGTTTCTTACATATTTTTTTCAAATTTCTCTAAAGCAATCTACGAAATTTATTTCAGTCAGAAAATCACAAAATTAAATCTCCAAACCATTAAGCACCCTTTAAGAGAACCAACCAATAAAAAGCCATTAGGGTATTACAGTCGACAATGTCCCTTTTAATTTAAGAAAAACCTAACATTTTTGGGATAAAGTTAAATTTAATTGGACAGCTTCTTTAGGTCACATATGTAATGTCGGGATTAAAGGTCCTTCCCTGACAATGCAGATCAATTGCTTTTACACTGACCGATTAAATTTATTCCTGTCAGGGCCTGTAAATATTAAAGTCTCCACAAATACCTGATTTTTACCCCAAATATTTTTTAACCATTAGTAAAGGGTCACTTTTTAAATATTTTGGAAAATGTAAATAAAGATTAATACGATAATTCGCTATCTTTAGGACAGCTCGCGAAAGCTTGTAAAAAAACCTTAGTGGTTACTTTTAAGTCATATTTACTCAAAGATGAACGATATTACCGAAATATATAAAAATGTCTTGTCCCACCTTATTTTAAATATATGACTTGGAATTTCGATCAAACACCTATTTCTTTAGCCCATTCTAGAAATAATTTCATAGTCTGGTTCTAAACTGTGGAAAATTATCCAAACATTAAGAAAAAGTCCTAAATTTCTTTCAGGGGCTTTCAGATACTTAAAAGCTAACAAAGGCGAGTTAACCTGGTTTTTGTCATGGCAGTTTTTTTTTTCACTAAATATGTACTTTGACTTTTAAAAGGTCATAAGAAATCGCTCCAAAGGATCGAAATTACTAATTTAGATGGTAGAATAAGTATCTTCTTGGTTCTTAAAAGTTTAAATCACGAGTTTTTGCGCATTCAGCAGTCATTTTCGGGTAAAGGTTTGTAGCTTTTTAAACTTTTGTTGACTTTCCAAAAGCCAAAACAAAAATCTCTTATGAACATTATATAATTTTACCACTTTTTCCTCTCTACTTTTCCCACTATAGTCTAAGTAATAAAGTCCCGAATTTGTAACACCATAAATTAAAACTATTTCTGTAGATTTTTTTCTTCTGTGTTGTGATTTTATTAAAAGTTCTGGTCTTCTATTTAAACGATGACATATCAGTGAGTGTCCTAGCACCATTTAGTAAAGCAGTGAATTAAGATATTAAAATAACAAGATCAAAATAAAAAATAAGGTCTTCAAGTCGCAAAAAACTGTGTGCGACCCCAAGAAATTACATTTGTAACCTTTTCTCTAGTCTAAGTGTATTTAGATCCACTTTGCAGCAAAATTTGCACCTTAATATGAAATCGCACCTCTTTAAAACTCAATTATTACATAAATTAAACCAGACTTTAAATCAAGGCTAAAAACGAATTAATTTTAAGGAGGGCTAATATATTCTGGCCACCGAGAAGCCTCAATTTAAGTCCAGCGGACTTATTCTCATAAGAACATTTTTAAAACAAGGTGTACTCCAATAATCCAAAACTGTGGCAAATAAAGCTTAATACTTAGCAAAAAATCAATATTAGAAGAAACTGGAACGAAAATTCTATAGAATTTTTGTGCACGATTAGAAAAGTTTCGTAACCGACAAGGACGTTATCTTGTGTTACGGTATCTATAAATACCGCGTCGTTTCCCATATCCAGCAGTCGATGTCAGACCGTGGAAGAGGTCACATCTTCTGAATACCGGGATCTGCCGACAGCTGAAAAGCTGACTCTGGCCCTCCCTGGTTTTAATAAGTATTATTTTTGTTGAAACTGCTAGATTTGGGAATCCGGATTTATAAATACCGTTATTGTTTTTTCGAGTAGAATGTGGTAACGAGACCTGAAGTTTTTACTACATTGGAGTTTTATTATTTTTTGTTTTGGAACTTTTGCAAAGCTGGCGCTGCCGAAGGTTAACAAACCTCCTCGGCGCCCAGGGTTAGAAATCGTAAACTTCTGGATACTTTACAGAAACGAAACAGTTCTGCGGGTGCCTTGAATTCGTCAGGTTTTTCGGTGCTCTTTTTCCCCAGGAAGAAAGGAGACTTTGAAGGAAGAATAGAGCCGGCTACCACCTTAAACTCGGAAGTATCGTCGTCTCGGTCCCTGAGAAGTGCTCCAGACTATTTTGGGGGGACGACCGTGGAGGGCCACGGCTGTGAAGTAAACAAAAAGAAATTTAGGGATACAGGAAGAAGTTCCAGTGAGATCGGGAGCAGGCCAAGGGTGGCCTGGGAAGTGCAAGCACTTGGAAGTGCTGAAAAAGGAGAGAATGAGCGTGGGCGGCCGTGAGTTATTTCCTTGGGGAAGCTGTAGAAATACCAAGAGGGGATATATCCACCGTTTGGATAAGTGGCCGAGGGTGGCCTGGAGAGAGGAAGCACCTGGAGGAGCAGGAGAGGTCTTTGGAAGAAGGAGACCAGGGCCGCGGGCGGTCTCTACTTTAGTTAATACAAAGGTGTAGCAGAAGCTATAGGAAAGCTTCCTGTGCAGTTTCAGCTTGGGCCGAGCCCGGCCTGAAAAATTACGGCACCTGGGGGTGCACTACGGGGACGACGTCCAGAATATACCGAAGCCAGGGTCGGCCGTCGGTTATTTTGGCTTGAAAGTAAAGCAAAAGGGATAAGAAGAACAATCCCGCAGGATCGACGCTTGGCCAACGTTGGCCTGGAGATTTAGGGGACCTAGAGGGCCACTACGAAGAAGGCGCCCAACAAATCATTTAAAAACCGCAGGCCGCGGTAACGAAGGATGAATGCAGGCTTATACACAAGATCTAAAGGGACTAGGTGCCGCTACCTCGTCTGGAGACGCCGGCCTGGGCGAGAATAGCGAAGTAGTCCAAGAGCTTCATCGGTCATGGGGGACAAGAGTCTCATTACCATCGGTAGAGCTAACTGGTGCAACAGGACGAACGCGGAGGCTTAGTAAGGGTGACAACCCTCTAGGCCTTACGCAAGAGGAGCCAATATTGACCCTAAATGACCATAATTTAGTAAAAGCGAATACGAATAACGCAGGGAGTATGACTGATGAAGACACTTGATTATTTTATTTTTAAAAACACATTAAATTTACTTCACACTATAAATAATTATACGCTTTTAAATATAATATTTATTTTTATTTTTAATTTTTAATGTAAATTTTCTTCTGAACCACTCTTTATTTTAAAATATAAAATGCAATAAAGGTAATACTGTTACCCTTCCTAGACAGATCACTCACCCTAGAGTAAGTCAGAATCATTAAATTGGAGTATTTCTACTTCCAACAAGTTTTTTAAATAAAAAAATACAGCTACAATTTATAATAAACTTTGATTTTTTTTGAAGGGTATTATTACTTTAATCCGCCAAATATTTTTACTAAATTATATTACCCTTACCCTATGCTTGGAGGTAGGTAACCATAAAAACTTTTCTAATGAGCAAATGAGTCAATTTGAAAATGCGCTATAACAACTTTTAAATGTTATTTAATTTAATATGTCTGATTTTATTACATCTTTCTTATATTGTATTTTTAAAATTTTTATATTTTCTAAAATATTAAATGTCGTACTTGGTCTCCATAAAACATGCAAAAATATATAAATCGTATATCTTTGTGGTGTGTCAAGAGTCAAATATAAACAACTGTTTTTGCCGCAAGAGTAACACGGGGAAGGATCTTACGCGGTGTTTAATTTATAACTCCACCGCCACCCCTCTAGCGGCGAGGGCGACACTGCTAAAATTATGGCTCTTTGCTTTTCTTCTTCCACTTTGCTGGCTGGGACTTTGAATAATGATTTTTGTTTTATTTAAGGCAAAAAAGGATATAAATCATTTTAATATGTGCAAAAAGGGGCTTGTGGTTTTGATTTAATTTGCATATAAAAGAAAAAAAGTTTTGGTATTTACGTTTATAATTTTGAATTACGAGTTTCAACCTTTGGTTATAAAAATTCTATTTAGAAGATTGTAGTATGTTTATTGTATGTGATCTTAATTTTGTAAAAAATCTATATTTTTACTATACAGTTTTATACTTAAGAGTCCATTCGCGCCGCGAAAATTGGATCCAATTTGGGGTTCGGGGCATAATTTTTTTCTTGAAAACGGTATATGTTATCGATAATTTTCAAAAACTATATGAAAGCCAACACTTAAATCTAGGCTTCTGCTGTAATAGTTTTTTAAATTTGATTTACTTTTTAATATTTCCTTGAGTGAAAGTCAGCCTAAAATGTTTAGATACTATTTTCGCTTAACTCGACTCATATTTCAAAAATCCGTTACAGCAAAGGCATAGATTATTTCCTTACCTTTAAAATGGTGTATAAATAATTTCATTTAAGTGAAAAATAGTTACCGAAAAACGTTATCTCCTGTAGGCTTGCAATCGCAATTAACATCGCATCGATAGACCGAATTTGGAAGAACCTAAATAAAATATAATATTTTTAATGCGGTATACAAAAATTGTGGTAGTGGGAGTTTGTTAGTCTCCGCCCACCGTCTCTGCGTCCTTTCGCCCGACCCCTAAGGTGTAGCGTAAATGCACTCTTAATATCAATCAATATAAGTAAACAGAACTAATCCTCTAGATGAAACTTAACTTTTGATGCATGTTTAACTATACACAATATGTATGTTGGAAGAAACGGAGAAGAGCTGAAATGCAAAATATAGATTGCGCTGCTCGTGTAAGAAAATACTTTTTTTGCTTGCTACCTTGTTAGGATTACTTACTTAAACAATATACTTTTTGATCATTTATTTAAAGCTAATTAAAAACCCTGCTTACGACTTTAATTTTTTTTTAATAGTACCAACTCTATTACTTTTTACATTAATAATCCTTCCTTTCTATGAATTATCCAATAGTTTAGCTGACGATGGTACCCTTTATTTTAATATTCAGCCTCTAAGACTAATAACTGGAAAATAGGGGCAGGTTAATGTAGGTATTTTCTTCACAGAATCTTTAATTACTTTTGGGTTGGGGCATCCACAATCTTGTAGGTTTAGTACCACAAAAACACAATCATGTTTGCTGTCGCAAAAAAGTTTACCAATACTACAAGATTTTCCAAAATCTTGGATGCTTCATTTTAAATTTTTAAAAACCTGACCCCAAATTTTAATAAGTGACCCTTAAAACCGCTAATATCAAATTTGGCGCAAATAAATTAATTTTAAGAAAGTAATAATTCTTTAAGGTTATAAAAAACGTCACGTAAAACATAAATTCTGGGGGTGGATTTTTTTTTGTCTTTGGATAGTCCACGAAGGTTGATGCCTAAGTACTAACGGACCGTGACTATCTTAAGTGTGGTGAAAGGAAAGTTTGTTCACACGGGACTTAAGTTTTTGGAAACTAAAAGGAGAAGGAAAAACTTCTGCGGGTAGCAGGTTCCATAGTCTGGACACTTCAGGGATAAAGGAACAAAGAAAGCGGGAAGTTCAGGGCCTTCCTAGTTGAACTGTAAAGTCCAGAATGCTAAGTGTTGTAGAAGACGCCATTCCCCAGGCCTGAGAATAATATTCTAAGGAGGATCTGATTGGATACATACAAACTTTAGATGGGATTGATTGTGGAAGAGAGAAGATCGATAATGTGTAGAAGAAATAGAGTGGGTGCCAGTACTAACCCTGGGGCAACCCCAGCATTAATTTGATAGAAGCTGGAAGAATGGCCATCTACAGTAACTGATATACGTCGATTAGAAAGTAAACTGGAGAGCCAAGAGCAAAGCTTAAGTGGAAGACTGTAAGAAGGAAGTTTGTTAAGAAGCCCATTATGCCAGACCTGATCGAAAGCTTTAGATAGGTCAAGAGCAACGATCTGGAATTCACCCAGAAACTCAAGGGACTTGTTCCAGTTGTATGAGACAAAGAAAAAAAAGCTGTGGATCTTTTGTGACGGAATCTATACTGTCCATGGTCTTCTTCTATATAAATGCATTTAAGAAATGAAATAAAACTGTTTTTTATTTTTGCTGGTTAATTCTGGTTAGTAGTTCATGTATTTTTAAAAATGTAATGATTTTGACTGTTTTTTAAAGTAAGACAAAAATTGTGATGTGAATTGAGTTTATAAGGCAAAATACCTTAAAAACTGCATATAAATGTAGGATTTTTGACGAAGATCCGTATATTCAAATAGAATATTAGTGCAACACCTGCAAATTTAGTTGTGCTAAATATAACAAAAAAGATAATGTGTCTTATTAAAATGATTATTAATATAAACCCAGAAAAAAATTAATTATATTATTATGTATATAATAAATTAAAATTTACTTACAGATACATTTTAAATATTTGAGACACCAAGTTGGTAATCGTTAAAAGTATAAATTGTACCCCAACATGTTGCCAATAAAAACCTGGTTATTTGTCAAGGGACAAGACGTCTGTATTGGAAGGGTATGGCACGATTAGAGCTAATCGCATGATTGGAAAGTAATTGATCCGCATTGTCAGGCCACGACCTTTATCCCGAACAATATATACGGGAATTTAGGGTTTAGTTGGTTATATAGTTCATGCGGTATTCTGTGATTGATTCGATTTTTTGATTAAAAAAAAACATGGGTTAGTTTTATTAAGGGCTCTACCAATAATTTTAACGCATGTAGAAAAGTAAATATCTTAAGCTTACTTGATTTTTTAAACTTTGCTCTTTATCGTTGCATTGGGCGCATATTAGCCACTTATTTGGGTTGCTCAATATCTGTCCTTTAGAGACTTTTTATCTATGTCTGTGTCTATAACTTTTTGGTTTAAAATTAATTTTTATTTATGCTTAAATTGATTAACTTTCCTCATTAGGTTCTGCATGTACTTATAAAAATCATACTGTCGTCTGGTTTCTCTACTATGCTATCGCGAATTAAGATCCCACTTGTTTCTCCTCACTTAAAAAACTAATCGTACGAGCCTAGTATGTTTTACTATTGTAATATTAAGAGTACATGTCATGACATTTGTTAAAACGCAAATACCAAGCTTAGCCAGGTTTTTAAAGTTATGTATTGTGGTCAGCGACATCACCACCAATTTATTCTTATCTCATTGATTTAAAACTTACTCAGTGCTCCTCAGTTGCAGTTAAACATCAGTCCAATTTTATAAACTTTAATGCAACAGAATTAATATTATTTGTTTTATTACCCAGGTTTTCAGGTTATTGTATTCATCCGCCATTATTTGACTTGTCTATTTTTTACTTTTGTCTGTTTTCGTGTAAGAAGTTTATTTTTTCACCGAAAACCGACCAGACGCTTCTAAGAAGATCGGATTTCTCCTGTAGGCAAGACAGTATCTTCCACTTCTAATCTGTGTGCGTTAAATGCATCATAAATTAGATTTCTTCTCCCACAAATTCAAGTTTAATTTATTCCATTTCAAATAAGAGTAGTTAATATTATGATTGGCCCCACTCTTACAAAAAGGATTTTATCTCTTGCCCACTGAAGTGCTGTAGAGCATCTTTTGCTTTCTTAAAGACGCCTTTGCACCAAGGAATTAGCTAACATAATTTCTTCCTAAGCAGCTCTTAACAAAATAACACGAAGTACCGGTTTTAGACATCCGTTAACACTTTATCTGAAAAGGCCCACCAAATTTTCACTTTTTTTCCTTTTTGGAGTGTCCAAATTGTAAATCTTTGCATGCAAATGTCTTTTATTTTTCTTCAAGCCTTCGAATCTTTAATTATCGTTGGATTAAACTGTATTTTACTTTACTTCATCTTAATATGTTGGTTTTTGATCTTTCGTAAATTATCTTAAAATTATAAATTTCACCTGCTTTATTTTGAGGAAGGGTATTGGTCCACAACTGATCATAAATTAATATTTAAGTATTTAGCTTTTGTTAGACAATAACACCAGCAAAAAAAACTGTAATGAGTTTTTAATATTATAAAGAATGATTTACAACCTATTCTTTAAAATTAAAGTAGATACTATAATATATGCTGCTAGAAGCATGATTACACTTAAAAAATAGTTATAAAAGTGGTAGTAAAATTTACTCTTGTTAGTCACTAAAAAGGTAAAAAGTTAGGCATAAGAATTTTTAGATACGGAAAATATTTTTAAAATAGGTTTAATTTATTTAGTAAAAAATAAAATACCTTCATACTGTTAGGTATTATGAAAAATACTCGAGATATTGTTGTCCGGTTAGTGGGTATATTTGTGTTCGACCAATTTTATTTTAGCTTACTTATAGTCGAGGAAACGAAGAAATGTCCGAGGGATTTTTTGTGCAGTAAGATGGATTTGAATGCGGTTTTTTGCATTTTATTCGTATGAACGTCTACAAACTTTGTAAACAAATTTAATTAATGGGAAATGAAAAACTGCCCTTCTACAATAAAAAACAAATGTTGTTTTCGAAATGCATTTAAAAGTTTGCAATTACAAAAAATTATAACTAGCTAAATAATAATGGAAATAGGCCCGAATTTGTTACTCGTGGGTTTTCGAGATCGCTGAACACGAATATGATATTATCAAGGGCCTACGAAGTACCTGGTGCGCGCTAAAGATGGCGTAAAACTCGTCTTCTGGAGTTTTACGACAATTTCTCCTAATATTACCCAACTTTGTTACTCTGGAGGTTTTCGAGGTCGCTGAACACGAATATGGCAATGACAAGGACTCTGCGAAATACCTGGTGTGCGCTAAGAATGGTGTAAACGTCGTCTTCTGGAGTTTTACGACAAATTCACCTAATATCAGCCCAATTTCTTTACTTAAGAGGTTTTTGTTGTTGCCGAAGACGAATATGACATTGGCAAGGGCCTGCGGAGACCTGGTGTGCGCTAAGGATGGTGTAAACTAATATCAGCCCAATTTTGTTACTTGGAGGTTATCGAGGTCGCTGAACACGAATATGATAGTGACAAGAGCCTGCGGAGTACATGGTGCGCGCTAGGAATGATGTAAACGTCGTCTTCTGGAGTCTTACAACAATTTCTTTTAATATTAGCCCTATTTTGTTATTCAACGGGTTTTTGTGATCGTTAAACACGAATCCGACATTAATAAGGGTCTGCGGAGTACCTGGTGCGCGCTAAAAATGGTGTAAACGTCGTATTACAATACCTAGTACTAGATCATGGCCTTCGAGGTATCCGGTGTCCAGATAGGTTGGTATTAATGTCGTCTTCTGAAATTTTGTGGTTATTTGTTAAAAATTAAAAATTATAATTTTTGCGTATAGTATTTATTCATAAAATTGTTTAAATAATGTTTAGGTATAAAAAATTAAATTTTTTGAAAGTTTAATCGTATTAAAAATAATTTATTTATCAATTTCACTGCTTTCTTCTACTTCTTCGATAACCCCCAAGTAAAAAAGTGGGCTGATATTAAAAGGATTTGTCGTCAAACTCCAGAAGACGACGTTTACACCATCCTTAGCGCGCACTAGGTACTTCGCAGGCTCTTGTCATTATCATATTCGTGTTCAGCGACCTCGATAATCCCCAAGTAACAATATTGGGCTGATATTAGTAGGATTTGTCGTAAAACTCTAGAAGACGACGTTTACACCACTCTTAGCGCGCACCAGGTCTCCGCAGGCCCTTGCCAATGCCATATTCGGGTTTAGCAACAACAAAAACCTCTTGAGTAAAAAATTGGGCTGATATTAGGAGGATTTGTCGTAAAACTCAGAAGACGACGTTTACACCATCCTTAGCGCGCACCAGGTATTCTTCGCATGTCCCTTTGCAATAGTCAAATTCGTGTTAGCGACCTTCGAAACAACAAAACCTCTTGAGTAAAAAATTGGGCTGATATTAAGGATTTGTAAAGAGAGATTATTGCGTCGTTAAAACTTCCAGAAGACAAGGTTTTTATCAACAGACCATCCGTAGGCCCTTGATAATTTCATATTCGTGTTTAGCGACCTCAAAAACCCCAGAGTAACAATTCGTGCTCATTTTCATCATTATTTACCTAGTTATAAATTTTTTGTAATTGCAAACTTTTAAATGCATTTCGAAAATACCATTTTTCTATTGCACAAAGGCAGTTTTTCATTTCCCATTAATTATATTTGTTCACAAAGTCTGAAGACAATCATACGAATTGAATGCAAAAAACCGCATTCAAATCCATCCTACTGCTACGTTTCCATGGCTATTAACCCATTGTTTCTTGTTACAAACTGTTAATAATAACATTTGTTACAATTTTTCATTCTTAAGTTATAAACTTATTTTTTTTAAGCTCGTTTTAAGGTTTTAGTCATACTATCAACTGAGATAGCAGAAACATAAGCTGTTATGAGGACAACAAATAAAAAAACTTATATAAATTTAAAAATAAATTTTAATACAATAAACAAAACTACATACATTTGGAAAAAATGATATTCACTACCTAAAAGTGCAAAAGTATGTGAGATACAATTAATTTTTGTACTTTAGTCTTTTTAAAATTAATTTTCTGTTGTATATTTTTTTCAATTTACCATCATTGACATTAACTTTCTTATTTACTGTTAATATATTATTAAATTCTCAAGGATTTTATATTTTTGAATTACGCCGTGTATTAGGCACTGCTTATAAGGCTAAATAATACGAAAAATAAAAATAAATCACAAAAAATTATTAAAATTTATTATTCTAAAAACGTCTTTTCCATGTACAAGTAGAATTACATCAACCTTTTCCTTATTGTGTTAGATTTCATAATCCAAATTAATGTTTCCTTGTCGACAAATCCGGTAAAAGGAAAATGCGAGGAAAAGCTGTCAACGAAATGCTGTGCAAGCAACGGATATGTTTCTTCAGAATAAAATAAGACCTTCGCTGTACATTTTCACTGGATTATTTATTTTGAAAAGTAAATGGCTTGTAACCAATGAATTTTAGAGGAAGTCAGCAGTTTTATCGGTTTTGGCTTCGTGTACTTGTCACATATACGAAAATTGTAAACCTTGTTGTGAGCTTTTAAAACTAAAATTTAAATCTAATAATATATTGGTTGTAAACTGCTAACTGTTTATTTTATTAAGAAAATTTTAGGATAAATAAGTCAAAAACCATTAATGAAAAACAACTGTCTATAAAAATTTAAGATTTGGCGAGAAATAGATATTTATGTTATAAGTCTGGAAAAAGAACTTTTACAGTACGGGTAAGATGTTTAGGGATTAGGCGATAAAAAAGGAAAGTCTGAAAGTCTGAAATTTCGAAACAAATACTGTAAAGGCTTTTTGGACAAATATTGTAAAATATTTTATTTGACACTGTATTGTCAAAATTTATGTTTTGAAATAATAACGCATATTTAACATGCTTTTTGTTTACTGGTGGAAACATTGTTAGTACTCACATATAAGTTAAATCTAACGAAAAGATTGCGTTAATATATCCAGGAGAGGCGGCTGTCCTGTTTTAATTTATATCAAGGTCAAAAGTAAAGTCAGTTGATAATCAGTGTTATTTTTCAATTATTTTTGGTAAAATTGACGAAATGGAAAAATATATTAGAATTTTAATTTCTGATTAGGCTACAGGGCAGCTAGTACCAAAAAATCGGCAGAACGGTATGAGATAAAAATTTATTTAATATTAACAAATCGTAAAAATAGTTTCACTGGACTAGTGGGGTAATTTTTTTACCGGACCTAATACTTTAAAAGTTAATTTTTCGGATTAAAACTAAGTATTTAAAAGTGCCTTTTACAGTACAGTATAAATAAGATAGGTTTTCGCTGGTTTAAATTTTACTTATAAAGTAATGTAATTAATTTTTTTTAAAGGTTTTGTAAAACTGAATGCATTATAAATTATTTTTACTACAAATTTAAACATTTGAAAACAATTTTATAATATGTTTATTCTAGAAAAGCAGTATTTTTTAACGTTTTTCGTAAAGTTTGGATTTTTTAAAGACTGCTTAAAATAATTTCTGCATATTTTTTGATTTAAAAAATTGTTAAAATTTAAATAAAAAATACACAAAACCCTTTTAGCAGGAAAAAATAAAAATGACAAGATTAAAAAAGAAACTTTTGCTGTAGGTTTATAGGAGCTAGTCTGTATAACTGCTGAATAAAAATTGATAATTAGCAACAAGTTAGTTGTATATTTGTCATAAACTATTTTTAAGGTACAGTAAAAAAAAGAATTAGGAAACCTTTTTTTAATATACTTACACGCAACTGTTAAAGTTATGACACACAATTACTATTTATATATTTTTAATTTAATTTCTTAAATAAAAAAGGCAGAAAAATAATACTAGATTTAAAGAGCAGCAGGTTTCACAGTCAAGAAACTCTAAAAATACAAGAATGAACAAAGTAAGAAGTATAGGTTCCCTCCAGATGGGCCGTAAGGGATAGCATGAGAGTAGCGTTCCGTACTCTTACACTGGCAAATAAACACCTAGAAAAGATCCATAGCTCTCTACAGCTCATCGGTGGGCAAAAGAAGAAAGCTTTCTCGTCATATTTATAAAGCGAATGGCTATTTTTTTTGCCAAAATGGCCAGAGTTGTGGCAGACGCCATTTCCGAGACATGCATAACAATATTTCAAGCAGAATTTTACTTGGTAAACATACAAAGTATACAGGCTAGAGAGAAAAAATATTCTTTGGCTCGAAAGAAAAATATCAGGCTTTTTAAAGCTGATGCGGCTATGAATATATTTTGTTCTGCGGAAATTATGCTTATAAGTAAAAGGTAAATACTGAAAAAAAAAATCTGCGCAGAAAACAATATTATGGACTTAAGGCAATATTTTCATGCTTTATAACTCATATTTTAAAATCTTTGGGGTTCTGCTTGTAAGAAGCAATCCAGGATTTGTAGAAGCTGCTATTCTATTATCCAAAAAAGGCCCACAATAATAAATATTGTTTTGTTTTCCAGTTCATGAAAACATAAAAACTTATATTGGTTAAAACAATTTTTATTTACCATAATATCTGTTAGTTCATTGACCATTAAGCTTTTATTTTAAAAGTTTTAATCAATGATAATATATGTATATACACACATTTAATTCTTATTTTATATTATAATAAAATTGCAAATAACAAAACATACAAAACCAAAAAGGGATGAAAACAAATCCCATTATATTTTATTAAAAATTATTATTCAAGACATGTACGAGATTGCTTTTTCCATACAGTATTTCATTAAATATTTCCTTATTGTGTTACATTTTATAATCCAAATTAATGTGACATTGTCAGCAAGTCCAAAAAAGAAAATAAAAAGAAAATATGTTTAGTTTGGGTAGTACCACAAGTATTACTTTATTTATCATGATAGGCAAAATAATTTAAAGCTTATGAGTTTTGGCTAAACTGTCGTGTTAATAAATATTGTTTTTTAAATCATTCTATTTTTAGCATCAATAATAAGATACTTTTTGTATTAACTTAAATAAATAAACAAATTTGTAAGGTTGTCAGATAATAAAACAATGTTTTTTTTGGAAATATGCTCGGACCCGTCGATTAGTATTCTAAATTGCGCTCTTTTTGATGTAATAAAATTTTATACAGCATGTCCCAAGTTTGAATTATGCCGTCAACAAATATTTTTTAAATGGCAACAATAATTTTTAAAAGACATATTTTTAAAGAGTATATTAATTAACACATGTGTACCAAATTTTAAATACTTATTTTTTGTCATTTAAAATATATTGTCATATATGATTTATATATCAGTGCGAGTCTATAACTTCAATTAAATTTAGTAAATAAACAAGGTTTTTTTCGCAAATATGCTCGTACACGTCGATTAGTATTCTAAATTGCGCTTTTTTTGATGTAATAAAATTTTATACAGAATGTCTCAAATTTTTAGATTTTACGTTATCAAATATTTTTTTAAAAGGCAATACTATTTTTTTTAAACTATATTCAAAGAGTATATCCAGTTACACGTGTGTGCCAAATTTCAAATTTTTATTTCTTGTCGTTTAAAAGATATTTGACAAATATCCACTTTAAAGGCTAAAAAAATCTAATTCGATTCAATTATTTGTCAAAATTATGTCAGCTCGACAAAAAAGGATAAACCAATATCTTTTGCCATTCCACTTTTAAACTACAGAAAAATTAAATTAAGTTCAATAAGATTTCTTCATTCTTTAAATGAGACAATTTGTCAAATATCTTTTAAATAACAAGAAAAAAATACGTTTGGCACACAGGTATATCTTGATATCCTGATATATATGTTATATGTAAATGAGTGCTCTATTCGCGTTTTTTTTGTATTTTATTATTATTATTATTAAGGTTTATAAAATAATGTAAAAAAAACAGAATCTTTAAAATTTTCTTTTAGCTTCTAATGTGTTAAAAATATAATATAAATTAAAAATAATCCTATTTTATGCTTTTTGTCAAAAAAGGCAAAACTTAATAATATCCGGACTTACGCTTAACGGATGAACATAAAATAGAAATTTACGCCAATCAATTTGGAGCACAGGTGTATATCTGTAATATAACTCAGTGTAATAAATGAAACCCGAACAAAAATGTGCTGTTGAGTGATTTATAGCATGGTTTAAATTAATAAAATATAGAAAATTTAAAAATCTCCTTTAACCATTTGTTACGGATTTATTGACAGAACACTTTTTTTGCTTGCCTGGTATTATATAATAAACGAACTTTACAAATTTATTTGTCAATACCTGCCAACTCAGGGTTTCTTGGTTAAGCAATTTATTTACAGTAAAATAGCATAAAAGCTGCTATTTTAAGTACCATATTTTAAAGGATAGGTAAGGTTGCTGGTACTAATTCAGTATGTATTAAAACACATGAGGCGTCTAAGCCATCCGTTAACCAAAGGGCAAAGCATACTCCTTTAATTTTATGGTGTCACTGACTTACCGAATTAAAATATGTTACAAACACTTCCAAATATTACACTTGTATCGACTGTTAACAAAAGTGTAGGTAATTTTTAACTAACTTTGTAGTTATTTTACCTAATCACATCTTGTGACATGTATTCCTATCAACTTAGGTGAGATGTTAAATTGATTTTGGTCAAATGGGGGTTTTTTAAACATGTTTTCATGTTTTTTTTTTAAAAAAAACATCGTTTTTTATGTTTTAAACCTATGATTTTATGTTTTAAACCGATATTTGACCTTGAAACCCGGCTCAATCGTCGCAATTATTACTTATGTAAAATATTGATAAAGTTAATGAAGAAATTTACTTCATCATTGTTAACAGTCCAAGTATGAGACATATATTTCCAAATATTTGTAATATTATTCCATTTCTACAAGTTAAGTTTGCTTGAAGGTCATAGGGAATAATGTATGATAAATAAAAGATGGTTTTTGGGTTTATTTTCCCAATTTATGTCGAACGAACTGGGAACTTCCAGCCGTCTTTAGGTATTTTTTACCTGAAACGGCTGACGGTACCCCCTTTCAAAATTGTGTTTTTTTAAATAAATTAGGACAATGGGGAAAAAAACATCTTTTTTTTTTTTAAATGTACCTGAATATGTTATCTAAAGGAAAAAACCTTGTTGAACTTTTTTAAAGTCGTTGGAAATCTTACTGAGTTTGATTTGTTTTTAAAATGTCAATAAAATCAAACCAATTAAAAAAAGTAAAAAAATTAAAATGTTCTTGGATTTTTTATTTCTGTTTATTTATATCCAACAAATTTATACAGGGTCAGATATCTATCCGATATTTTTACACCGTTTGTATCGTTTCTGTATTAAACTGTTATCATTCCTCCGATTTTTAATTAATAAAATTCATTTTATATAAGAAAACATCTATGTAAATAAAAAATGTATTTATACCAATGTATTAAAATGTCATTTACACAACCATGTGACCGAAAAAAAAAAAACCCAATATTTCCAACAAAAAAAATTAAAACATTGTCTTAAATATTTTAAAATCACTATGATATTAGTAAATATTATTTACCAAGGCGTTAGCCCAGGCTAATAACGCGGCGTATATTATGATTGTTTTTGATCCCAATAACATACAAAACTTTATCTTCAGGCCTCAGTTGACTGGAATCATTGTTAAACAATATTTTTGATTCCATTTTTGACAATCAGTGTCAAATATAAAGGCAAAACACTTTTTTGTGTTCTAGGACTATAATAAAACAGGTTTTATATATATATATATATATATATATATATATATATATATATATATATATATATATATATATATATATATATATATATAATATATATATATATATATATATATATATATATAAAATATATATATATATATATATATATATATATATATATATATATATATATATATATATATATATATATATATATATATATATATATATATATATATATATATATATATATATATATATATATATATATATATATATATATATATATATATATATATATATATATCTTTGTTAAAAGTCAAGGGCGTTGAGAAAGTCTTAATTTTGGATAAAAAATTAAAAGTCTTTACCATAGAACTTATTTTAAGATGGGTCTTAAATCGAATATTTTTGGTATAGTTAATTTTTTAAAAAAAAAAATTTTAAAATTTAGGGATTTTAAAAAAAAAAAAGTATATACAAATCATTTACAAAAAACCAAAAATTTAATTAAAATTATATTTAATTTAAAAGTTTAAAGGGGGCTAGAAAAATTTTTCTCGAAATTTGCAACACCCTTTGTGGAAAAGCAGCTACAGAAGATGTTATCCACTGGAATCACCCTCTTTTCTTTTTAAAACTTTTTTTTTTTTTTATCATTATTTTTTTTTTTTTTTATTGAAAATACATTGTTTTTAAATAAATGCCAAGAAAAAAACTTTATCTAATTGCTGCACCCCTTTTATGATTTGATTAACTTCTAAATAAAAAGTTTGACACAATATTATTAATAAAAAATTTTAGATTAAAAAAAAAAGATCATAAAAAGCAAATTGGTGGTTGGCAAAGAAGCCAGCTTGGAAATTTAGACCGACTTGTGGTGGCCGGGCTTTTTTTATGAAGGTGAGTGTATAAATATAAATATTTATAAACATAATCCGAATAATATTATTCTAAATAATTAGTTCTTTAAATTGTTGTTACCATTAGGTAAAATATAACGATTTCTTATTATGAAAAATTTGCTCCGAAATAGCTAATAAGAAACACAATAGTATACAAACCCTTATTAAATTAAACTCTTTATTAAATTTAACTTGGTTTTTATGTAACTTATTTTTAATAAATATTTAATTGTCTTTAAATTTTCATACTTAGGCAGTTGTAGTAATATTTAAAATCATTAAAATTAGACATAAAGTCAATATTATTTGATTTACAGCAAAACAGTTTGCGCTTTTTTGTTTTTTAAATTTCCCAAAACTTTAAGTTTTTAAAAATATTTTAATTTATATCAGGTCTATTTTTATTTAAGGGTTAATTTTAAAGGTAAATTTTAATTGGCCTGCATTTAAAAAATAATTTTTAAAAAAAAAAATTTTCCCAAAAAAAGGAAATTTTTTTTAATTTTTGGGGTTAAAAAAAATTTTTCCAATTAAAAAAAAATTTGGTTTTTTTTTTTTATCTTAAATTTTTAATTTTTTTAAAACCTTTTCAACAATTTTACCAAAACCAAATTAAATTTTTCCCAGATATATGTGGCTACCCCAATATAAACTGTTTACCATTATCTTTAATTATTTTTAAAACCTCATTTTCCCCCTTTAAAAAAGGTTACGAACTCATTTTATATTCTCGTCCCCATGGCGGCGTATGTGCTTAGGTTCTCAACGATTTAGCTTTTGTAAGAGGTTATAACCTCAAATCAGGTAGGCCTGATATTCTTTGGCTTATACTGAACTTTAGATCTTTTACAAAATTTATTTGCTGTATATACTGATCCTTCATCTAACAATTTTACATCAAGTTCTTATATTTTCCTTCAATAAAGATTGACACTAACATTTCCTAGTTTCCATTGGCCAAAGTAATCAATTTCGGCGATTTTATTACCAGTTAAATAGCCAATAACGTACGCAATTTACTTTTATAATCTGTCAAAATTATTAATCTTTAGTGGACAACGTTTCTTTGGAAGTTTCTGTATTAAATTTTAAACTATCTCTAACTTTTTGTAATTTGTAGTAGTAGTAATATTTAAATTCATTTATTAAGCCAACTGTACCAGATTTACAGCAAAATATTTTGCGCTATCTTGCTTTAGATTTTACAAAGTTTTTATTAAAAACTATCAAAGCAAGTATTTTAAAATATAATTTAATTTCTTTCAAGTCTCTTTTTATTGTTATGGGAACCAGTCCCTAAAAGGTAAACTTTTTAAATGGCTCTCGCGAGCTTTGAAAACCATCCAACTTCAAACCCAATTATTTCACAAACTTTTTCCACTTAAGGAAAACACCAGTTTGAACTAATTATTATGCTGCAAACATTAAAAGATTTGTGTGGGGTGTAAAATAGAACAGACTAAAATAGCAATTTTTAACCCCCAAAATAAATAATTATAGTAATTAGTTTTTTTTTGGATTATCACAGCATTTATTTAGGTTTTATTCTTATAATATAGCCCTTGTCCGATGGATCCGAAACCAACAGCAAGTTGTCCGAAAAGTTTACAAACTGGACCGAAATAGAGCTAATAAAGTAATTTGACAGGAATATGGGTACTTTTCAAAAGATTATCAAAAACAGCACAGGAAATACTCCCCGAAGTGATTCTTTTTTCGAGTAGATAAGATTCTAGAACGGACCGAAGAAGTCTTGACTCTAAAATATTGTCCACTTTTAAAAATAGTTTCTTTTCCTGCTGGTAGGTAGGTAGGTAGGTTTAAAGTGAGTGGGTATAACACCCTTCCACCGCTACCGATCGGTTTATTGTGGCTCACACCCTTTTATATTCCTCCCACCAGGTCCAGACTTTTAATAAATCTGATGATCCTGTTGGGAAGAGATCTTTCACCCCGGCAACAAGGTATCATTGCCGAGGTTTGCGAATCTTAGTCGTGCCATTGCTGGGCACGAAAATAGTATGTGTTCTACCGATTCATCCCCCTCCATGAACATGCGGCACTCGGCGTCTTCCGCTAGGCTGATCTTGTGCATGTGGTATTTCAATCTGCAGTGTACCATGTACAGTCCCACTAAAGTTTTAAGGTGTACCCTTGATTGCTCCAGTAGTTTGATAGTAAATTGTTGGTTCGGTGGGCTTATGAAGGCCCTCGAGTGTCTGAAACCCGGAAGTCCATGCCAGAACCGAAGATTTTCTCTTTATCCAAGCTGATATGAACTGCTTGGCCATTCCATAAGATATGCCGATGAACGGTTCCGGCCCTGTGAATTTTGTTTTCGCCCCCCTTTTGGCAAGGAGGTTTGCGGATTCATTACCCTCTAGGCCGGTGTGTCCAGGTATCCACAGTGGTGTAACCTTATTGTTTTGACCCAGGTAGGTCAGCGCATCCTTGCAATTCCAGACCGTTTTCGAATTGCACCGGCTGGATTCAAAAGCCTTAAGAGCTGCTTGACCATCGGATAATATTTTAACTGTCTTACGTGTGCAGTGCCGATCAACCAGCAATCTAGTACACATCTCAATAGCAAATACCTCCGCTTGAAATACGGTTGCGAGAGTGCCCAGGCTGAAGGTAAAACTCTGTCCTCGGCCTCTGTCTACATAATCCAGCTCCAACACCGTCCTTGGTTTTGGAGCCGTCGGTGTACCAACAAATATTAGCCCGGAGCAGGTCGGTCGTTTTTCGACTCTAGTCTTCCCTTTGTGGGTAGACTACACTATAGGGCCAGTTGTAATTGGTTGCTGTAGGCATTATGTCTGAGGGCATTCCCAGTCTGTCACAGGTAAGGACATTCCTGAGGAGACTGGTGCTCTCCATATGACACGCCTGCGGTTTGTTACTGACCGCTTGGTACAGTCTGTAGGTTGCTTCCCTTGCCTCGCTCTCCAAGTAAATATGCAGAGGAGGCAGTCCTAGGAGAGCTTGCATGGCCGCCCTTGGTGTCGAGCGCAGCGCGCCCTTGATCATTTATTCAGGCCTGTCTCTGTAGGCTTGATAGCTGGTAATCTAATATAATATTTAAGTGTTACTCTTAGTCGGCGAGCCCATGACACCTATTTCAAGAAGTGTTTGATTGAGGTAAAAAATTTACATAATTGTTTCGAAACGATTATTGAGTAAGTAATCGACTGATTGCCTGACTTACCTGGGTACACCAGGTACTGCACATAGAGAAAATCCAAGCAACGTTTAATTTCATGATTGCCAATTTATAGACCCCGAAAAAAGTGATTAACTTTTTGCAAATATTTTTTTCTTATGTATAATTAAGACGCTATTAAAATTTTAGCGTGAATCAGACATTTTTTTTATTTTTTAAAATACAACTATGGGGTGGTTTGCTGCAAAATAACGCAATCCAAAGTGATTTAATCTTTTAATTTTAATTCTAAACTAACCTAATTTTTAAATGGTTTTTGTTGGCTTTAAATTCAAACACTTTTTGGAAAAAAATTTTCGCAGCCTTTTTTGTATTCGCGGTTTCTGGCGTACCTAGGTAAGTCAGGCAATCAGTCGAATACTTCCTCATTTATCCTATCTAGAACCTGGCGTACCTAGGTAAGTCAAGCAATCAGTCAATTACTTTCTTATCTATCCTGTCTAGACAACAATGTGATATTTCTACCCGAATTAAAACACTTTATGAAATATGTATCATGGTACGTAAATACAATGGGGTTATTTATAATATTATTTTATTATGAAAATTCTTAAACTAATAAAAACTATGGGAAAATTGTAGCAAACTTGGACATTTAAACGCCCAACAACTTAGGACAAAATGTAGAGGATGTTTTACGACGAACTGCGACGAACAATTTTTTTAAACGTAGGCTGGAATTTGGTGGCATTTATGGTTATAACAAAAGTGGATGTTAACTTACTTATTTTAAATAAAACATCCTATATTCCATTTAACAGTCTAAATAAGATTTTGGACCGATTTCATGTATCATGTTCTATGCCTTGATACATTTGCTTCTTATTATACAGACAGGTCCAGTGTAGTAGAAACATAGGCAGGGAACTGATGAATTTACTATTGTCCGCTTCGATCGATAAATATTCGCATGCATGATTAACCCAACGAGATTTCGGTTTGTAATAAGCTTTCGGACGGGTGTGTTGTATGGTTTAAGGCGCGATTGAAAATTACGAAAATTAAATTTATGCTGTCTAATCTGTTGAGAAAACAGCTTTATTTATCAGTTCATTAATTGCCAAAGCAAAATAAAAAGTAAGTTTTCTAAACCCAAAACTTATTTCTAAAATTAAAATAGTACACAATGAAAAAATAAAAATTATAAACATAAAAAATACTTTAAAATAAAATTATAATAAATATTCAAACAAACCTCCTTCTGGCGCAAGACAATATCGCAAAAACCCCGTCTAAAGTGTGTTAGCATATTAGGGCTGAAAGTTTGAGAAGCTTCTTTGATTTTTATTCGAAGTTCTTCTAAATTATTAGCCCTATGATGACTATAAACCTTTTTTTTTTCTACAAGAAAGCAAATAATACTTAAATTTAAAACTAAATCTTCAAAAACATTCCATATTTATCGCATCGTTTTTGCGAGTTTTGTTTTGCTAGCTTGAGTCAGGCGAATGTAAGTCAATTCGCCTAAGTGTTTTCTATGTTACAGACAGGGGCACCCTACTAGGTATATAGCAATGGACCGGACCAATTTGCGATTACCCTCTAAGCACTGCAGCCGAGGTTCGCGCGACCCACCAGCGCGCTTTCATTCAATCCTCAGTAACTTTGTAACCACGGACGGGTTGGGATGTACTGCCTTATTTCATATTTTTCATAATTATTTACGCATGTAGGAGATAAAATTCGCTATTGCTTATCAGAGTTTTTTTGAATCAAAACAATAATAAAATTATTGTTTCGATTCTAAGGAAAGAAAACATGTTTTGTTTTGTATTTTATGGTTTCTGGAAGAAACGCAGCCGTATTTTTGGAAATTATTTATAATTCTTGAAATAATAGTAATTACAGGGTGTGGCCTATTAGGATAATTATCAGCAAATATATTTTTACCCGCTGTAAAGAATTACCCCCATAATACCACTGAACAATTTTAATTTTTCCTCTATTTGATAAATATCCATTTTAGGTTTTAACTATTAAGGATTTTTTAAAAACAAACGTGTTCTTAGCTTACATTCGCCAGGCGAAATAATTTTTATACATTTATAATTCCCAACAAACTGAAAATTGTGTTACTTTGTTGTTTCTTACTGAACAAAAAAGAATGCATACACAAATAGCGGACGATTGCAAATTCGCCCGGTCCATTGCTATATACCTAGTAGGGTGCCCCTGTCTGTATATACCATTTACTACCTATGATTTATTTAAGTTTTTATCACTTACCGATGTTTGCAGGTCCTAAAATAATAATTATAAATTTTTGCTATAAAAAAGCCTTTATTACCTAATTCTATTGGATTTGTTAATAAAAAGGACCTACTTTACCAGATTTATTACCATATTTTGATAACTGATTATACCTGCTTAAGAAGTTAGATTAAAAATGAAACTGAAATTGCAATAAAATATGTTTTTCATTAAAGTCCCCCCGCCCACTTTTTAATTTTATCTTACTTAGCATTAGGCAAAGTTTTTATAAGTCGCATTCTAAAAATTTTTAAGGTTTGAAGTATTGCTAGTTTAATATTTTTATATGGCGATTGCTGATCTAAAGTTTAGCTATATTTGGCTTGTAGATTTTACTTTAAGTTGGCTATGACGATGAAATTTCTATAACAATTGTTTTGCCATATAAACATTTTTAGCTGGCAATGTATTAAAAATAGAAAATTATTAAAATGAAGAATGTAATAAAAACTTGCCTTTATTTGTATTGCCAAATAGATACAATAATTATAAAATTTGGGGGTATTCATTAAAAAAAAAAGATTTTTGGAAGTTTTCCTAATATCCTTTTTTGATCCATTTTTTAACACCTTGTATAATAAATTTTTAAAATATTGAAAAAAATTTGGTAAAACAAAGATTTATAATTATTGAAGGGCTTGCAAAAGGAATTTTTAACGTACAGACATTGGTATGACAAAAACGCTTAAATTTAAATCTTAACAATCTTGTGTAAAATCTAAAAATAAAATACCATATAGGGTGTTTCATTTAAACTAGGCAAGTTGACACCTACTTCCGGTATAAACGGAAGTGTCACTAACTTGAAATTATCTTAGCCGTTTATTTACTAACATTTATATTAATTGTACAATTTAAACAACTTGAAAAACAAATTTATTTTACAGTTTTAGCATTTTCTGTAGTAAGGGTGGATTAAACAAAAAAAAAACCGCATTCTCAGACTTTGGTGCCTCCCACCGCTGAGTTCGAACGTCGTTGTCATGGTTGGCCCAGTAGGATCTTTTGGAACCTGCGTTAGAGTTGCTGGTTATCGGCAACTCTTTTGGCTAGCGTATGTAACGGGATCCGAAGCTAGGATGAACACAAGGCTTACCTCAAGGTGTTAGCATACCGTGCTGATGAGTGAATGACATCCTGTGCCTTAAAAAGGTGTCTCCAACGGTGCCTCTGAGATACAGGGCAACCTCTCAGAGTATCTAGCCTTACTGCGGTAATGTGTGCTGCTGTGGTGGACTATTACTTCCCTAGCTCCAAACAGAAAGCTGACAGTACCGCTTTCATAGGAAAAAAGTGACTAAGGTGCGCTGACCGAAACGGATAAATTCGTTTCGATAGTGCCACCAAGGTTACAAGCAGATAAAAGTTAACGAGGCCCTTACTTTTACGGGAAAGGGCTAATCCATTTTAACAAACAGGTGCTTAGAAAGGGATTCCTGAATCCAAACAGAAGGCGGACAGAACCGCCTTTATAGGGAAAAGGGTTCCCTGGCTTTAAACAGAAAGCGAATAGGACCGTTTTCATAGAGTAAGACCGGAGGCGGCCTTAGAAGAAACATCTGGTTCCTGTAACAAGGACCTGGTAGCTACCCTCGTCACTAGACCGGAAGAGGGGGGCATGACGGATCTAATCGTCTGCTTTTTATACTCTCCAGGAGACAGGGCCATCAGAACACATATTGTCCTCGTGTCCGATAGCGAGTAAAAGGAGATGTTAGAACTCTCCCCCAATCTGATATCGGAATAAGAAGTCTGATCCTATTGGGAGAAATATAAAAAGGTGTAAGTCACAATTGACCCGGCGGTCGCAGTGGAGGGCGTAAAAAGTCCACTCACTTTAAACCTAAACTTAACCTTTGGTGCCTGTAAACATGTCCTAACCAACCAGCATTAACAACTGTGTTAAGAATTCATTATTAAACGCCAACTTTAATTATATTTATATACGATGCTTTGAAAAATTATATTTTCCAATTTTTGAATAATTTAATTTTTAACTGCATTATTGCGTTTGTAGAAACAATATTTATGATACGAACTAAGTAACAGAAAATGAAAACGGAAATATTCTTTTAAGTTAATAAACTTTTCCCTTTGTTACTATTTAACAAAACAAAGGCAAATACACATTTAAATATGCTAAAAAATCAGTTCGCTTATTAGAGAGCTATATTTAAATAAAGTACATCCTGATTTATCTTTTGGTGGGTTCCCTAAATTTGCATTGTCAGCCCTTAAAAAGTCAACGTCACAAAACCAAAGACTAACAAATCTTACTGTCACACCCCAGTATCACTGAGCGTCTTGTTAAATTATTAACGTCCCTTTTGAAGCTTAAAATGTAGGGTTACTGGTTAATTAATGTTTCCGAATTAAGAACTGGCAAGGGGGAAGTTGCAAGTGTGAAAGGAAAGTGTTGGTTTATCTTGGGAAAATATCTTTTATATTTAATATTTAATGTACAGGTTTTTCCCGTATAATTGAGCACCCCTTTAAAATCTTTATTTTTATAGATAGAAAAAAATTGTTTATATGAAAGTTCCAGGATTTGCCAAAGTTTGGCAAAGTTAAGTCGCATTAGCCATGGTTCGTCCTGGAAACCAAACAAAAATATAAATATTTGACAGAAGTCAATTTTGGGTTGTATCCATGGCTAACTATGGCTTATAAGAACAGATTTTAAATTCAAATAACTTGCAACTCGTTTATCCGAACATAGATAAGTTATATATATTTGAAAAGAGGAAAATTTAGAATTTGAATTTTTAATCATATACAGGGTGTTCCATTTAAAATAACGAAGTTGATAGTGATTTTTTAATTTTCCGATTATCATTTGTTTTTCTATCTTACATCATGAAAATCTTCATGAAAAATCCTGCAACTTTCATATAAACCATTTTTTTTTCTATCTATAAAAATAAAGATTTTAAAGGGGTGCGCAATTATACGGAAAAACCCTGTACATGAATATGATAATATTAAAAAGTACCAGGTTTCCAAAAAAATATATTTTTATGTATAAAGGATGTGGCACGACGGACTGGGGCGATTGATTTCTCAAAAAGTAAATTTGGAAAATTTGGAAAATTTTCGGGTATACTATAACATTTCTAAGGCATCTAGATAGTGTCAAAAATTGAATTTTTGTTAAAAAAAATAATTTTATGATCGTTTTATTACTCTTTTAATTTACTTTTATTTCTTTTTATACAGAATCTAAGTATCAGTGTAACCAAAGAATGAAACGCCTATTTTGAACACTAACGACCAGAATATTAGAAAAAGAAAAAAAATACTAAAGTATCAAATACTGTATTAAAAACCAAGGTGGTCATTTTCTTCTGTTTTTTGAAATATTTGCATATTTAGGGATTAAAAATTCCAGATAAACGGAATAAATTATATTATATCGATTAATGTGGACAAAATGATTGATAGTATTTTTTTTATCAAATAAAAGCAAAATATTTATTTTTGTAAGAAATAAGGTCTAATGAAGGTTCAACATTTTTCTTAATGTTTTAGGGGTGGTTCGCCCCCTTGAAAACCAAAATCTATTAAGAAGTTTCTCTGGTTTGACGGTCTGATTTTTATACATTTTTTTGGATTATTTTTTGTGCAAAGTAATAAAGAAAAAAACTTTGAAGTTTTTATTATTTATTTGCACGTGTTTTTAAAGTATACATAAAAAATTTTAGCTAAAAATATTTATTAAAGCCAAAGTTATAGCGCCCTGAAGACACCTGTCTCAAAAAAATTGACTGCCCCCACAAAATCAGCTGATTGGCTTATCCGAAACTAAAAAAATCGGCGGCGTTTTAATATATATGCTTAAATATACGAAATGGACTTATATTAAAAAAAAAAATTAAGAACAGAATTTTTGTCACACTTCGGCACAAAAAAATTGAAATTTCACGTATTTATTGTCAACTTTTTGTTAAAGAAAAACAGAAATATTTTAAATTTTGTGATGATAATAGGCCATTTCATGGGCCTATATGTGCAGAGTCGACCCTATAAATTTAAATTAAATCGGCCAAGCCGTTCTGAAGATGTAATGGAGGAAAGTTTGAAAAACTTAGTTTAAAAAAAAAACGCGTTTGAAGTTTAAAAAAGAAAAAATGTGTGATATTTTTTAATTTGTTTTTATGATTTTACCCCTTTAAAGAGCTTAAGCGTGTAGCTTTAACCCTACTAATTCCTTATTTAACACAACAGTACTTAATTTTGCCTAACTAAGATATACATGACGGTAAAAGTACGTTAATCGTTGTATTTATATTTGTTTTACAGAAATTTTTAGCTTTTTAATGGGGGTAATTTTTGAAATTTTTTGAAAAATTAAAGATCATTATCATCTTGGTTTTAAATAACGAGTAATTTAATACTTTTATGATATTTTTATCTTCTTCTCCCTGGTCGCCGAAAACAGCTATTTTTGCCGTTACTATTTATAATGAATTTATTTAAAAATACATTAATAGCAATTAAAATAATAAATATTAACAATCAGTAAAAAATCAAGTCATGAGTAAATTACCAAACCGAGCTAACGTCAAGCTTGGTTATTCTCTCCATTTGGTGGAAGTTGTTGATCAACTCTAAACTAGCCATCTAAGTGTACGCTGGTGCCTTCAGTGCAATTAGTTTCCTAACAACTAGAATGTGCCTTGAGTTTCTTAACGTGCAGTTTTTTAAGTAATAAAAGTTATAAATAAGGCCAATTTAAATGTAGAAATATACGCATTGCCAACCAATATGACTACAAAAATGATGTCCTTACTGAAACACTACTGTTTAAATAAAAAAATCTTTATTTCCATCGCAAGTTGATCGTGTTTACAGTAAACCGTTTTGGTAATAAAGGGAATAAAATCCTGTCTCCTGCATTATTTATTTTGCTAAAATAGCACTTCTCCATAGCGGTTAATTAAAAAAATTTAAATAAAGGCCTTTTCGTCCATATTTCTGGTAAGAAAAGATTTTTTTATACTTAAGCTCAGAAACCTAAAAATCTCAGGGGAAAATTGATTAACATTTTAAAAAGTATTTACATAAAATCCGAGTCGTCCGGTTTTTTTTTTCTGGCAATATTTTTAATTTTAAAGTAAATAGTCCCTTGTATTCCAATGATTTAAAAAATGCTTTCCTATTTTGGTATTTTAATTTTTGATGGTGGGAAACGTGAAATTAATGGGTATTTTTAGAACACCATAGAGAGGTGTTTCTGCAGCTCTAAATTGCCAAAGTTAAATTATTTTTTTTAAGTTTCTTTATTCTTACCGGTGTAATAGATTTATTTTATACCCAAACCTTAGGTATGGAAGAATAACGAAACCCTAACCGCGAACATACAGAATCTAGGTGTGAATAAACCATACATATACAATATGTCTACGGAAAAAGTGTTGAATAGGAAAACTTTCTATTTTCAATTTTATCGAAAAAAGCTACTCTTGATAAAAAGTTTTGCTACATCTTAGAGTAAGACTGAGATAGAAAAATAACATATTTTATACGCGGTGTTCAGAAAATTAAAAACACTTTAAATCGTACAAGAGTAAAGTGCATTAATTTGAGAAAATATGAAAATAATTTACAAGAAAAAGTTGTTTAGAAGTAAAAGATAGTCTTTAATACCAATTTTTGGAAAAATTGGCCCACTTTTAATAATTTGTAAAAAAAAGTATTTTAATATGAATTACCTAACCCCCCAAATTTTTTAAACCCAGGGGCCCTCCCAATTTTTTTTGCTAGTGGGTTGATAGTGAAAAGCTTTATTGACACTTCGCTTTTATAATTCATTAGCCGTAGTATCCCCCGCTTTAGATCTTTTTTTACAGAAAAAAAATTTTATAAAATTGATTTTTAAAAATTTTAAAAATATTTAAAATAAATTTAATTACAAATAAATAAAAGTGGGCCCGTTTTTTTGAAATTGATATTAGAAAATACCTTAAAATTTTTTGAACAATTTTTCCCTAGTACCTATTTTTATATGTTCTTAAATAAATGCACTTTATTCTTGACCATTTTGGGTTTTTTTTAAATTTTCTGAACCCCGGTATAAAATATTTAAAATGTTTCTACCCCAATCATACTAAAAATTGCAAAATTTTTTATCAAAAAAATTTTTTCATAAAATCAAAAAAAAAAATTTTTTCCCTTATATTTTTATATATATATATATATATATATATATATATATATATATATATATATATATATATATATATATATATATATATATATATATATATATATATATATATATATATATATATAAAAATATAAAAAAATATATATATATATATATATATATATATATATATATATATATATATATATATAATAAAAAAAATTTATATTAATATATATATATATATATATATATATATTTTAATATATATATATATATATATATATATATATATATATATATATATATATATATATATATATATTATAGAAATTAAACAAAAAAGTATTGATTTAAGATAAAAACAATACCACTTCTGAAAATGCAATTTGCGTCACTGGATTTACCAAGAAGAGAGTAATGGTTTTAATAAGCGTAAGAACAATGTTTTAGCAAAGCGCTCGAGTACAAAACTGGCCTTTTAACCTCTTGTCGAACATTTTCATAGTGCAAAGGTCAATTAATCTTGGATATCAAGTAATTATTTTAGGATTAAATTCCTTTAATACTTCCCTTTTATCTCAAGATTTAGGTGTTTTACGGCGCACCGTAATAATTTTCGCAAAATTAATTTTAGGGTGTGATAAACTAGCAAAAAGAGCAAAAGTGACAACATAGTCTCTATTTTATTGCTAGTAATTACTTTTAAAATATCTTAGATACAAAAATGTAGGTTTATTTTTACCATAAACACCTTTTCAAATTTTTATTATGCATAAAATTAAAAAAGATACGATATCTTGGCGAAACCTTTTAAATTTTTTAGCAGTTTTATCCACAGTTATGTTCGATGTTAAGTGTCATTGGAAGCCAAAAAGAGTATGCTTGAAATAGATATAACACCAAAAAACGGCCAAATGCAAAATACAAATATCTGGTTTTGTTTTTAGCCCAAATAAAAGAACTTTATCCTGTATGCACTATAACTTTTATAAATAAAAGAGAGTTTTTTTTACCATGTCGTGTCAAGCGGTGGGTTAAATTAAGATTTTTTTACTGCTGCAGAAAATTTAACTACTATTTATACAATGTCATTGAAGTCATTTTGGTCATAGCTAAGGTTATCCTTTAGTGTTAAATGTAATTATTCATGTTCAGATTTACCAGTACTTGTCCTGCACACAATACACGAGAAGTAAGGGAATATATTCAAAATGTTTTCAATGGACTCACTATAGGACCAAATTACACCATAAATTAGCCGCTATGTTTTATCTTTCGCCAAACACTTCTTTCCTTGGGGTCATATCAAAAATGTTTTTATACAAATTTGAGTTATCAAAATTAGAAAAATTAAAAGTTTATCCCATTTCAACCAAAGTGAAAT
The DNA here is from genome assembly GCA_019359885.1 of Listronotus oregonensis. Taxonomy (NCBI): domain Eukaryota; kingdom Metazoa; phylum Arthropoda; class Insecta; order Coleoptera; family Curculionidae; genus Listronotus; species Listronotus oregonensis. Next base: position 91,981 of record JAHBCN010000873.1, read on the forward strand.
GAATTTATAACCCTTTGGAATTTTACCCAAAGAAGGTCTGTTTGAGCATCTTATTAAAAAACATTAGCTTTTGGTTTCAAGTGTTGTGTTAAAACCTATTTTTAAACAGTTTTTAAGTGTGTATTTTACCTTCCTATAAAATTGAAATTATGTAAAAATTTCATATAACTCAAAAATATTTATTTTTTAAAGAACAAAATTATTTTTTTTTTTTTTTTAAAAACAATCAAAAAAGTAATTAAAAAATTAAAGTTTTTTTATTTTGGGGTTTCAAAGGTATGAAATTGAAGTTTTAAAATGATTTCCAAATTTTTAATTTTTTCAGAAAAAAAAAAAATTTTAACTAATTTAAATTTTAAAATATCTTATAAATTTTGTTTAAATTTTAAAAGGGGAGTTTTCAATGACAAAATTTTCAATTTCCCACACTGGGGAAAAATTTGTTTTAAATAAAAATTTTTTTAAAAATAAAAAAGCCAAAATTTATTAAAATTTAAAAAAAAAAAAAAGAAGGTTTTTAAACTTCAAATCCTTTTGTAAATTTTTTTTTTTTTGCTTTTTGAAAGCTTTTTTTTTAAAAATTTAAAACCCAAAAAAAAAATTTAAAAACTGAAAAAATTTTTAAAAAAATCCAAACCCAAAATTAGGGTTTATTTTTATTTTTTTTTTTAATATAAATTTTAAAGGGAAAAAAATTTTAAAACCCCGTTTAAAAAACCAACATGTTTTAAAAACAAATTTAAACGGGATTTTTCCTCCATTAAATAAGCATTTAACTACGTTTACTGGGAAATAAATGCGCATAAAGAAAACGTAATCAAAAGTATTAAGAAAAGGGTAATTTGAATTTTGATATTATAAATAGGACACAATTTAGTGATAACGTGGATAATTTTGTTAGAAATCCTAAGGGTTGCGGTCTGTATCTTGTATTTAATTCTTTATATTGTTTTTTTTAATGTTTATTGGTTTATATTCATATTGTACTTAATAATCAAATATTTTTTATTGAGTTTTGTTAAACCCATACAATTATGTTACAGGGTTGAAAATTGTATGGTAATATGTTCGTTCCATTTTACAGACCATTACAAAATTTAAATTATACAATGAAATATTGCACTATTAACAGTAAAACTAATGTATAGCACTATTAACTAAGTTTTACATGATTTATTCATATGTTTGCCCTTAAAATATAATAGGCATGAAATAAATAAAATTATAACAAGAGATTCTCATTTCTTGAACAGAAAACAAACAGTCAGATATTCAAACTTTTTTTTACTATTCTAGTAAAAACAGAAAGTTTATTACTTTTTAGAAAAGAGTCCAATAAATCTTAAAAAAGAAGAAACACACTTTCAATTACCTTCAGGCCTACAAAAAGAATATTTTTATATAAAATATCTGTATTTTATCACTTAATCAGGTCACCCTAAAGACTTTAGTTAAGGCTTTTTTGAGTGAAAGCCTGTCTGAAAAATTCTAAAAATCTCCCTAGCAACTGCGTGCTAGCAAAACACTTACTCTGGTGTGAGCAAATACATAAGGACATGTTAGGACGAAACTGTCTACTAATTAGACAAGGTGGAACCACAAGTCATGTTTTACAGACCGAAACCGTTCTGGGCCACAAATAGAGCTCACCTATTGAAAAAAAATAAAGAATGAGAAAAGAGACAAAAAGAGACTTACTGGGCCGAGGCCAAGAGATTTATCTCATATTAGATTAAGTAGGGCATAAAACTACTGTAGATTTAAAAGCACGATTACCTTTACGTTATCACATTTAAAAGATAAACAAGACTGATGGTAAATGTTCTAGGTTCTGCGTTAAATGAAACGAAACCGTGGAATATATAACCTGCAAATACATGGTACTACTTTTAAAAAAGCAGTCCTAGCGCCCAACAAAGATTGCTCAAAGAAAAATTTGTTTGGGAGCTAGGAAAATTAATTAACCAACCCGCGTAGGGTAACCACAAAAGATCTTTTTAGGTCACAGTCAAGTAGGACTTTTAGTTTGTTTTCTTTGGGATACTCGCATTACCACTTTCTGGAAAATGGGACCTCTTAGGTCCTGTTTCCGGGGTATAACGAGCTGACTCTGTTCAGCCCTATTGACACCCCATGAACTTGCAGATCGCCTGCAACAAAGAAGAAAAAAAACCCAAAAATCATTGGACAGTAGGACAAAGACTGCAGGAAAGAAGCCCGGCCCCTAAAATATCTGCAACTGGTTCAAAACTTACCCCAGCCAACCGTCAAGCTCGCCTACATTTCTCAAAGAAGCATCTGAATTTGACAACAGTGGGGGTCTGGTCTGTTTTCGAGATATGTCTTTATGGGAGCGATCGAAAAACAGGTTAACCGAAGATCAGAATAGCGATTTGCAGAGTGCTGCATTGAAAAGCGGATTAGATATGGCGGCGGTTCATACATGATCTGGACGGCAATTTCTATGGAAGCACGAATGAACTCTATCTTTATCGCCAGACCTGGCCGTGGTCGTCAGGGAGAAAGTATAACAAGCTCTTGGTACATTCTAGAGAGAGATTCTAGCAGTTCATGTGGTACCTTATATTAATTATATTGGAATTGTTTTACTTTTATGCAGGATAATGCAAGACCGCACACTGCTAGAATTCTTCAAGAATACATTACAGAAGTTGGTCTTCGTGTTATGGAGTGGTTGGCATACAGTCCTTGCGTAGACCCGATTGAACATTTATAGGATGAGCTGAAACGAATCGAGCTAGAAATCGTGCCCCAACGCCGATCCCAGAACTCATTATTTCGGTAGAAGAAAAGTGGCTTTCCATTCTACAAGAAACAATATCGAATTTAATTAGGTTTATGCCTTATCGTATGCAAAATGTTATTAGAGCAAATGGAGGTCATACCCATTATAAATAATGTCATGTTGATATTGTTATCATCTTAGTTTTTCTTAAGAAACAATGTTTCTTGTAGTAATAAAATAATAAATTGTTTCATTTATCCAATTTTATAATTTCTAGCTTAGCATTAAAGGAATTTTAATAAAATACACATACTAAAGCATATTAAATCATCTTTTAAACTGTAAAAGTTTTATTTTAACCCGACGAAAAATTTCTAAAAAAAATTTATTTAAAATCAAAAGTCTGCAGTGAGCCGCTTTCTATGCAACGTAAGTGTACTTAATACTTAATAAAGTATAACATTTTTTGTCCCCTTAATAATGTCTTAAATGGGTATTACCTCATTTAGATACATAAGTCATTTAAATCCTTATAAAGAAGCAATAAATACGACCATTAATTATGGAACTATTAGTCTAGACAAGGCATATATTTTAAACTTCTTTTTATGGTGTCAGAGTAATTTTAAAAAATCATTGCCGAGTAATAAATTACATTGTAAGTTATACCAATTAATCAATAGCAAATAATTTTGATTGGATAGGTTTTTTATTATCGGGCAATAAAAAACCTGTAACTCATAATCAGTTAAGCTTTAATTTTATTTTGTCTAACCTTATAAAATTTACCAAATTTCTTAAGTTTTAGGTACAAATGTGTTTATATATTTTGCCAAAGAAAAATATCTGAAACACTTTTTTTTATTAAAGACACTGCAGAGTTGCTATGAGATTAATTTCAATAGGCAGACAGTATTAGCTATAAGTCTAATAGACTGATGCAAAATATTTTCTGGACCTTATTTTTAATTTAAATTGGAAAAAGGTTTATAAATTACTTTGGCTTTGCTTATAAATAATAAGAAATAAATCTAATTTCGAATTTTACATTTCTGGATCTTAATATTTACACACTAATAAACTGGCTAATAAAGGGTTTTCCAATAAGAGGTGTTATTTAATATTTAAAGAAAAATGCCATTTTTAAGATAAATAATCGGATATGTATTACATTTTAAAGAGGAAGGTATGCCGTTAATAATAGAAAATAACATCAGCCAAATGACCACGACGAACACGCCTACAGGACCATATCCTTTTCATGAAATTTTCCGTAACCAAATCGCAAAGTGGCTGCCCTATGTCCTCGATAGCCTCACGAATTCCATCTTTGAGGTCTTGAATCGACGCTGGGCTGTTGGCGTAGACCTTCTCTTTCACGTGGCTTCAAAGGATCACAAGATCTTGGTGGCCAATTGTGATCATCTCTTCGAGAGATAACAGGGTCGGGAACCTTTTCCCGTAAAAAATCAATGGTTTCGTTGCTTGTAAGGCACGTAGCGCCGTCTTGTTAAAAGTAAACGTTGTCCAGATCAATACCATCCAATTCTGGACAACGATTACTTTCAACAAGACGGCGCTACGTGCCACACAAGCAACGAAACCATTGATTTTTTACGGGAAAAGTTTCCCGACCATGTTATCCCTCGAAGAGGTGATCACAATTGGCCACCAATATCTTGTGATTAAACACCTTGCAACTTCTTCCTTTGGGGCCACGTGAAAGAAAAGGTCTACGCCAACAGCCCAGCGTCGATTCAAGACCTCAAAGATGGAATTTGTGAGGCTATCGAGGACATAGAGCAGCCACTTTAAGATTTGGTTGTGGAAAATTTCATGAAAAGGATATGGTCCTGTAGGCGTGCTCGTGGTAGTCATTTGGCTGCTGTTATTTTCCATTATTAACGGCATACCTTCCTCTTTATAATGTAATAAATATCCGATCATTTATCTTAAAAAATGGCATTTTTCTTTGAATATTAAAATAACACCTCTTATTGGAAAACCCTTTACCTATCAGGATAATTACTACTTAATTCAGGTTTACAGAAAATACTATTTTTTTTATAATTGTAAGGAGTTTCGCAGTATCGCTGAAAGATTAGGATGTGATTACTTTGCTGCGCCCCGCTGGGACCAGTGAGTACTGAAGTCATTCGTATACAGTAACTCTATCTTTCGCAAAATAAACGATAATAAGATGAGCTTCTCTTTACCATCCTCCCCATAGTCCTGACTTATTACCCTAAAATGTTCATCTTTTTTGTTTCTCTTAAAGAAACAGTAGAAAGACACCGATTACAAAACAAGGCGGTAAGGTAGGCCGTCAAATCACTCTTTATTTTATAATGCTAGGAGCAGAAATCTCTCAATTTACTCCAAAAAATGTGTCTCTAATCGGAGGAATATGAAAAGGCGATGTCTGCTTGATTATTTTATTTGGATTTAAATGACTTATCTGTTAGTTTCATGGTAGTTAAATGGGTCCACCTGAATAGGTTTTTTGTTTTTATAACTTTACATTTTTTTACAAAATCAATGTTATTTTACTTTGAAACCAATAAACAGTTTCTATTTTTGTTGCAGCATATTTAAAAATCCTCCCAGTAATAAAAAAAATGCTTTTACAGCCTGCCTATAATTTTTAAGAAACAACCAACTAACGAACAGCTTTTAATTTGCAAATTAGAAACCAAATTCGGGGAATAATACCCACCTAAATAGTTTTTTAAATACCATATAACTAATGACGTAATAAAAAATTAACTAACCACACCTAAACGCAGTGGTTAATACGGATTTAGTTTGGTTAAAAATAATTTAAAACGTAATATCATTTAGGATTTCCAATACTTTATTGCACTGAGAATGATTTCAGAAACAGTGAAAAATAATGTAGTATCTTCATTGTACAATGTTCTAAATCCTATAATCTGGGACAAATCCTGTGAGGGGCAGGAAGACATACCTTTGCAAAAAAAAACGAGTTTACGCTCAATTTTTAGAACAAAACGGCAAGATAGTTGGGTTAAAATGTTAATATGATTAATAATATCCTTAATCTAATATTGACATATTAAATTTTGTGCTGTTTGCAATTTTTAGGGAGGCGAATCAATAAAATATTTTTATTTTGACCAGGACAGCTGTCAAAAAATAAGTAATAATAACTATTTTTTGTGACTAAATTACAATCAAATTGGGAAAGAGTTCTTACATCTCCCCTTACTCGTGCCGCTATCGGACACGAGCACAATGTGTGTTCTGGTGTTCCTATTTCCTGGAAGTATGATGAGCAGACGATTATATCCTTCATGCCCTCCTCTCGTGGTATAGTGACGTGGGTAGCTACCAGGTTCTTATTACAGGAACCAGATGTACCTTCTGAGGCCGTATCTTTGGCCTTTCCCTATGAAAACGGTTCTTTCCGCTTTCTGTTTAAAGCCAGGAACCTTTGAAACGAATTCACCCGTTTCGGTCGGCGCACCCTTGTCTGCTTGTGACCTTTGTCACTTTTTTTCTATGAAAGCGGTTCTGTCCGCTGTTTGTTTGGAGCTAGGAAAGTAATAGTCCACCACGGCAGAGCCCTGCATTACCGCAGCAAGGCTAGATACTCCGAGAGGTCGCCCTGTGTCTCAGATGCACCTGTTCAAGGCACAGGATGTCATTCACTCATCAGCACGGTATGCTAACACCTTGAGTTAAGCCTTGTTTTCGTCTTAGCTTCGGATCATTAAATAGACCATCTCCTTTAAATCTGACTTCAAAATCATCTGCAAACTGCTTAAACTAGTTTAACACTGGAAGACAAAGCTTTAATTATTATATTTGTCTAAACTGCAATCGTGCTGAAATGTAATTTTGTTTTTACCAGTTTTCATTGTTCGCTAAATTATGGTTGGTAGAGTCTTTTCGGTGAATTTATTAAACAATTTTCACTTGCAAAAATTCTATGATTTAATTGTTACTGGCTTATACTTAAAATAAGATAATAATTTATGCAAAATAATTATCTTTTGGAACAAAAAGGTGTACCAAATCGAATGAAAAACAGTGGCAAAAGTAGATTCACAACAATAAATTACACAGCAAGAAACGAAGGCGAGGTCTAATGAAAATAAATTGTTTCGTTTCTTTGAAAGCAAATTAAAATTTAATTATTTTAGCTGAAAGTTTTACCGTGTTACGTGTTTTTTTTTTAATTAAAAAATTACACAAAATTTAATTCGGATGTTTCCTAATTAAATAAATAAAGACTGAAATACAATTAAAATGGAAAATGTTGTTAGGTACTAGGAGTAAGTAGTATTTTTAACCTTTTTTTTCTAGAAAATTTTACAATTTTACGGTTATTTGAATCGGCGAATCAGGTAGACTGTGAGAGAGAGATAGCAACTTCAATGACTGTTGCTTTCTCTTTCTGATGCGACCACGTTTTTAGCGCTTTGCTCTATCCCTGAAGGTCACTATATGCTTAAAGGTTATTTAAGTTCTAAACCAATTGTCTGGGGTTCCCTTATTTTTTTGTATATATTTGACTGTCATTATATAATCTTTTAAAAATTTTAAATATTTTTTTACGTAATCTTTTTTGTTACAGGTGTCACTGTGTCCTGCTTTGATGGACCAGTATTTATAAACCAGGGTATTCAAGCACAAACAGCCACGCCAGTTGTAAAAAATGAAGACCTAGTGACGCAAACTGTTTACGGCTTTCTTGACTTTACAACCACAATTGGCAATACTGTTATGATATTTTCTCCTCAAAGTGCATCAGCAGTTACCGGTAAGTTACCTTAACCATTCTTAAAAATATTTTTGTCATGATTAATCATGTTTTAATTCACTAACAAATTTATTTGTCTCGTAAACCACTAATCAGTTTTTTAATTTTGGGTAGATCCTCTGCTTACTTTATAATCCTACCTTAATTTCTGTAAGCAAATTAACTTTGAATACATTTTTACAGTTTTTATGGCCCATATGCAGGAGTCGATAAATACTACTTTGCATATCAATTAATAAGGGTTTTTAATTAATTAGTGTAATAAGTCAACCCAATATTTAAACTTTTTAGCACACTTGCAATATAAAGCCAGAATATCTAGATCAAGGTACAGCAGCTTTTTGTACAAAGTTTGCAGGCATACTGCGTTGAATGGAAGTGTCGTGGATTACCAAATGGCATGTTGCGTTACTCAAATATCTTTGATATTGTGAAAAAAAAAGTTGGAGTGTAACCAGAATTTTGTATCTAAAAAGTCAGACATGAGACCCACAGCAAATATAATCCAGATGCTATTTGCCCCAAGGCAAACACCTTACTTAAAAAATAATTTGAAATATTCGAAAAATAGTTTATTTTTTTGGTAAACCCCCTTCAGGGAAAAATCGGACAATCAAAAGAAAATTCCCTTTTTGTATTTTTCTCGACATTGATCAAATTTTATTTTTCAAATATCGCAGAAATATCGGAATTTTTCTTTAAATTAGAGGCATCTGAAATTTTTTCAGCCACTGCCAACTGGTTGTGGTTTTTAGAAAAACATAGAAATTTGGGATTTGGCGATAAAATTTGATCAAACTTACGAAAAATAAAAAACAAATGAGGGACATGCTTTTAAAAATCCCATTTTATTCGGTGCGGGGGGGACACCAAAAAATTAACTTTAGTTTTCGCAAATTTTAAAATTTTTGCCACAATGTTCTCGTTAAAGCCAATTTTATCTGGTATATCTTTGGTGTAAGTCCCATATGTCACTTTTTAGATAAAAAATTTGAAAATCCTATAGACGCCAATGCTATTAACAATCAAATAAAAGTTATTATTAATTCCCTATCTGGCTATATATATAAAAAAAAAAAAAAAAAAAAAAAAAAATTTTTTTTTTTTTTTTTTTTTTTTTTTTTATATATATATATATATATATATATATATATATATATATATATATTTTATATATATATATATATATATATATATATATATATATATATATATATATATATATATATATATATATATATATATATATATATATACATATATATATATACAGGGTGCCACAGATTCGAGTGAATGCATGGGGATCTCAGAAACCGTAAGAGATACGAAGTCAGATAAATTACGGCAAAGTTGTGTATTTGCGTAATTAACCGTGTCCACTTTAGAAAGTTTCAAAATTCCGAGTACTTCCGGAGATATCCCGAAAAAAACCAAATTTGCCGATTTCGTTTTTATTTTTTTCTGAACGTTATTTAAAGAGATATGGAAAAACAAAAGACACTTTCTTATGGCCACTTTTTAAGCTCTACAAAAAAGTGTTAAAAGATTTTCCGTACGACGTTTCGTTTTCGTTAAACCGTCATCAACTTTATTTTTTTAAATACGGCACTCAATTGTTTATTGCATTTTTTTTGAAGCAGTTATAATCCCAATTACAATGATGTATAACACTTAACATTTTTCTGTTAAATAAACTGTTTTTCCATAAAAGACAATAAGTTAGACAAGGTACGCACATCATTTCTTATAGGGGCGTTCCATATTTGTTAATAAATATTGAGTGTTATACATTTTTGAAATTGGGATAATAAGGGGTTCAAAGAAGTTAAATAAAAAACCCAGGTTCGTATTTAAAAAAATAAAGATGATGATGGTTTAACGAAAACGAAACGTCGTACGGAAAATTTCTCAAAGCTGTTGTGTAGAGCTTTAAAAGTGGCCATGAGAAAGTGCCTTTTGTTATTCCATATCTCTTTAAATAACGTCAGAAAAAAATAAAAACGAAAATGGTAAATTTCCGTTTTTTTGGGATATCTCCGGAAGTACTCTGAATTTTGCAACTTTCTAAAGTGTTTTGTTAACGCGTAATCACATTAAACTGGACTAGTGGTAAAAATTTAACAGAAATATAAAAGGAATAGACATTGATAGTTATATCCTTATAAATTGTTGTATAATATGTATTAAACCTTTTAAACCATATTAAAAATACAGTTACTTTTTTTACAAGGGGCTATTTAGAAAAGTTATTTAAAACTAAAATATCCTGATCTTTTGTTTATTGGAGGTCCGCCACTATTTCTGTACAAATTAATAAATATATTAATCTATCTTTTTTACTAACGTGTGACCACCTTAAACTCGGTTATTAGTAAAAAAATTTATAGAAATATAAAAGGGGTAAACATTGACACATACGTCTTTAAAAACTGTTGAATGCATTAAACATTTTAGGTCCTATTAAAAAAATAATAATTTTTCATTTAATTTTAGAAAAAGCTAAAGATGTCTCCTCCAATACCATTATCGACACCAAACCACCAGAAATTAAAAAAGAAGTAGTCAATATTAAACCATCAAAACCTCAATCGGTACCAAAGAAAACCGAAGCAACTCAAAAGATATCGTCTGTAGTTCAAGTTAATCCAGATCCAGCGCCAGAAACTTTCGAGTAAAATTGAAATTAAATCATCACCAGCGACGAAAGTTAACGCTGTAAAAGGCAAATCCACACAAAAGCCCAAAGAGCCAACGATAATAATGAGTAAAGTTGAGGTTATCGAGGAAGCCAAGCCGAGTGTAACACAAAATATAATCACTAAGGTGGAAGTTGTGACAGAATCGACTGCTAAACCGGTATGTATAAACTTTAAGACGCTGACGAATTATCGGCTTCAAAGGCCTTTATAACGCTGTAAAAGCAATTTAAGGGTGGGTAGTAAATAGAAAAATATGTCAAGCCAAAGGGTGTTTTTTAATACATCGTCAACATTGTTATCAATGACGTGGTTTCTTATTGAAAATAATTTTATCAAAACATACATTGCAAGTTTTTGACTTCATATAAATTTATTAAATTAAAAGCAAGTTATTGTTTTGAAAAATGCTCGTATTTATCGATTAGTATTATACCCGCGCACTTTTTATAAAAGAAATATTTATACAGTTTATTTCAAATTGAAGATCTTAATTTATGGATGCCGGCCCAAGTTTTTAAGAGTATTTTTAAAGCGCATATCAAGTTATACATAACTGCCCAACTTTCTTTCGTGTAGTTTGTAGATGTTAAGTATCAAAAATTTACCTAAGAAATAAAACTTTATTCTATTTATATTGTTAATGTTTTTTTATTACATGCTGAAAATTTGAGGTAAGGGGTTTTTGCCCCTTAGAAATCGATTTTGCATGTCCAAGTTTCGGAATTTTAAAAAACAAGTCACACTGGATAACACTAAATGTTATTGCAAACAAAAAGCGTCCTGATTTTTTTTTAGATTGACGTCCGATATCATAAAAAAATATTTTTGTATTGATGAAATAACCCCTTATAAACAATGTTCCAAATTTTTTTTTAATTTTTTATTCTTAGAGCAATATTTTTTTTAATTTTTAAAATCGTTAATACGCTATTTTGTAGGTCTTTAAAAACCTTTAAAAATGGCTTTAAGACTCGTAAATTATGTGTTCATTTAAATGGTTTAAAAATTAAAACACAAAAAATTGTTAAAATTAATTTTAAACGCTTTTTTTTAAACTTTGCTTTTCTGCGTTAAGACACATATCGTACCTTCATGTATGTTTTTAATATGGGAAATATGGTCAAGTTACACAACAACTTGGAAATTACTATACATAATTAATATATTATCTAAACCTCTGGTCACATATCTTTACCCGGCAGAAAAGTGACATATCCTAGGAAAGTAAGTTTCAAGAAAATGGCTATTTGTATTTTTTTCTATTGTATTGTTTGGTAAAGTGGCTTAACATAACCCTACTCCCACTTTGACCTAGAAAGATCTTTTTTGAGTACCTTGCATTAGTTAATCCCCCTAATTTCCAAACTTATCGCAAAGTTGGGGATATTTTAAGGGGGCAAGTTTAATTGTATTTTTGAAAGTCAAAAATGTTTATTTTAGATATTTTAGCCTTTGACATGTTAATTCCACGACTTTGCATAGTATATGTCCAGTGGTTACGCTCGATCTATCAGAAGACCTACAGGGTTTCTCGTCAGTCTTCCATCTATTTGAGGTGATACCTCTGAGGGCCGTGTTCTGTTGGTGGCTATCCTAAGTTTGTTTTTGTTAACTTCTTATAGCCTCCTGGTATACTAAGGCGATTGTGAGATGACTCCCTTTGCCTGTCTTTAGCATGAAGTGTTGTGGGTCTTTTTTTACCTCTTTATTCATTTTCTGAGTTTTTTCAATAGATGACCTTTAGTTGTGCCGCAACAAGGTTCCGGTCCGTAAAACGGGGTCTGTGCATTCACTTTGGCTAGTGAGTTTTGCCTGCCAAGACATTAAAGTAACTCTGTTTGTGGCCAGTTGGTTAAGAGGATTTCCGCATTTTCAGGCGAGCTTTGAAGCAAACCAGCACAAAGCTAAAGTCTTTAAAGTGGCCTGACTGTCCGATAGGATGCAAATACTTGCTCCTAATTGGCCTTTCTTGGCACATTTTGTTGCACAGATATCGATTGCATTGATTTCGGCTTAAGAGCTCTGCAAGTCTATATTTGGTAAGGAAAATGGCCAAGAAAAAACCTAAGATTTTTGAAAGTGTTCCTACCTTAGCAGTAATTAAATATTCGTTAAATATTTTTTACACCAAATAAGGAATGATTGATCAATAGCGTATTATGATTTTTAATTTTGATTTTAACCAACAGTTCTTTTGAAAACAGACTGACATAAATAGGGTTACTTTTACAGTGTTGTAATCTTTTTTCTTACATGTTTATCAACAGTTTAATTTAAACTTACACAAAAATAGTCACAGCAACAAAAAAGTAATTTTTCTTTTTAAAATCCTTTTATTAATACCGGTAAATTTTGTCCTAAATAGTCAAATTTTGTCTTAAGTAAAAATGTGACAGTTTTCGTGTAGCCACGGCCATATAATCGCAGTTGACGTATAATGCACCATGGTATAGTCAGCTTTTTTTTCGCGATATTCAATTAGCTACAACTTAATACGTTTTAAGATGGGAGAAAATGACTGAGTATTTTTTTTGCATTTAAATAGGCAATAGATGCTCCTGCCTAACTTCTGCATTATAACTTTTAATGTATCAATCAGCTAACGATTTTTGCACCAAGATACAGCCAGCTGACATATATTTATCCATAGTTGCATGTTAGCTATCATCGAGTAAATTTTTGGTTAAGAGGATATCATTGAAAGTATTTTTATGTTTGAGCAACCAGCTGACGTATAATGCAGCATGTTATAGTCAGCTGATGTTTTCTTTCTTCGAAATATTGGATCAGCATCAATTAAACGAGTTTTTAGGGGGAATGACTGAATATATAAATATTTTTTTCTTCATGCGAGGAAGGCTACCGGCGCTCTCTTCGCACCAACGGAACCACGGCCGACGTTCACGAAGCTTCGTGATACAACTCCCTCATGTATTCCACTAATTATTGCTAAAGAGGAAATTTTTACCTGGCTCCAGGACTAATAGTACGACTGATTGTGCTTTTTTATGTGTGTACTCTCTTGGTTAATATTTATTAATTTTATTAAGTTAAAATGGTCTAGATCGCTTAAAATAGCATCTTGTTTACATAAGCCTGCAATATTTAAAATTAGTGACTAATCTAGCTGGTAAGACCTACACATTTTATTACCTCTATATAGGTAAATAGGTATGTCACCTTCTCAACAAATTGTGTACTGGCAACTTATGCTGCAGTTAGTATCAATAAAAATTGATTAATCTTCGGATATCATCTTTCATCTATCTTTGAATATTTCTTAAACATTAATTTTTCAATAAATATGCTCTTATTTACTTATAACAAAACTACGGCTGAATAATAGACTAACACATGTGTTCTGTCATTTTTACCATTTGACATTGGACAGAATATAGCAAAAACCCTTTATAGAACATGTGCAGGCTAAGTGTATTGGTATTCCTTTTTTACCTATTAAGATAATAAAGGACATTTAGTGCGCGCTGGGTTTAACAATAGCTTTCGCAATAATTTTTAAATCAGTTTAAAATCTTTAAAATATTAATAACTTTATTTGTCCAGCACTTTGATAATAAGAAATTTTTAAATTATCGGCACTTTATAAGCTTTTATTAAAAAAAATAGTTTTTTGCTAAAACATTCTGGAAATTGTTTTAGTCATTGTTTGGTTTATATTTTGTTGTCTATACTACAAGGTGGTCGCCGGGAGCGGAAAGTTTTGATAATGTTGTTATTCCGTAACTATGCTAGTTGGCTATATATTGTTTTTTGAAATTATCTGTCACGGTATGCCATTTAGTAATCATGGAGCAGTGGTCTCGGTGAGCAACGTGCATTTGTAATTAAGTCGTATTATAAAAACAATAAGTGTGTGGTTGTCGCTTAGCGACGTTTCCTACTTTATTTCCAAATTGGTCGACATGGCAGAGTTCCTTCGGCTTATACTATAAAGGAATGGGTTCGTAAATTTGAAACAACAGATTTAGCTGTCAATGTCAAACATAAAGGACTAAAGATCGCCCGAGAACATCAAACGTGTAAGAGTATCTGTGAACAAAAACGTTCTACCCGGAAACGAGCCCAAGCGTTAAGAATTTGTAAGTCATCTTTACTTCGAATTTTGCATAAAGATCTCAATCTTTATCCATACAAAATTCAAATCGTTCAAGCACTGAAACCATCAGACGTTTCAACTTGTTTACGTTTTGCTAAAACCCTGCTTGAGAATGAAATCGATATACACAATTGGTGGATGTCTGACGCGGCGCAATTCCATTTATCCGGCTATAACAACAAACAAAATTGTCTTTTCTGGAGTTCAGAAAATCCACAGGAGCTCCACGAACAACCATTACATAGCCAAAAGTGACGGTATGGTGTGCGATGTCTTCAGTGGGAATTATAGGACGCTTCTTTTTTGAAGATAAGAATGAGAATGCTGTTTCCATTGACTCTGTGCGTTATACCGGTAAGATAAACCGGTTTCTGAGTCACCGCTTAAACAGATTTCCACATAATAATAAATATGGTTCAGCGTCATTAAGTTCCTTGCAAAGATTGTTTCCGCAACATATTATTTTCAGACGAGGATACATTGACTGGCCGCCAAGGTCGCCAGACCTAACGGCTTGCGATGCTTTTTATGGGGCTACCTTAAGCAAAGGTTGTTTAATAATAAACCAAAAACCATTCAGGGGCTTAAAAGAAACATTATTAAAGAAATTGCTAAAATGCCTGTGGATATGTTGCATCGTGTTATGAAAAATTTCCATGAAAGAAGTCAAGAGTGCGTACAGAGAAGGGGAAGATATTTACCCGATATTATTTTTAAGAAGTAAAAATGGCATATTACCAGTTAGTTAATGTTATACTGTATTATAGTTAAATTAAATTGCATTTAGAATCATAAAGTATTTAAAACTTCCCGCTCCCGGGGACCACCTTGTATAATCGATGATTAATAGAAAATCGTGCATTAATAAGGGCTATTAATAAATAATTTTGTGTACGGTTATAATGGGTCATAAATAAGCCATAACCAAAAAATATGTTCATTTAATTTTTATATTTAATATTCACAACACAAATTAATATAATTCCTACTTATTTTACAGATAATAGCTAGTAAAGTCGAAGTAATAACCGAAGCGAAGCCGACCGAAACCGTAGTCCACAGTATCGTTCAAGTAAAATCAGACGACGAGCCGGCAGTGATTATTGGAAATAACATCGGCGAGCCAGAATACGATTTTCTTTCCAGGCAGCCTTCAGAAGTCGTAGAGGAAACGTACAAAGTAATAAACTTAAGACCGAGCTCCAAGTTTCATTTAAAACCCCGTCAGTCAGCTGATGGAAAAAACAGAGCAACTAAGAAAGCTGATAATGCTCATCCTACTGGATTGGTTTCTAAGATGGAAGGTAAAGCTTGTCAGTGTAAAATACCACCGTAACTTTAAAGAAAAATAACTTTTAACTTTAAAACGGAAGTTGTGCAAATCCGAGTATATTAGTAAAGTTGGATTTCTTCCATAATTTGTTATCATTTAGGCAAAAGTAAAAATATTTTATTTATATGGGTCGTCTTTTAATCTTATGACTGTTCATAAATAGTTGGTGTGCAAATATAAACGTCCTGTGGATATTTCAGAAAAGATAAGAGGTAAAGATGTGCAGGTCTAAAGAGGAAGAAAAAACATCTGCTGGTAGCAGAAAGGGAAAGTTCGAGTTTTCTCCAAATGAGCTGTTAAGGCATGTTTGAGAGTGTCGCATCGTGTTGCTGTATTTGGACCAGAGGCTATGGAAATACCTTTATAGGAGAGACTAATCTTCTTAAAGCTGTAAAAAAATCTTTCTAGGGAAAATGAGGTTATTAATAAAGCAAATGGTTCTTTTTTAAATAAAATTAAGATTATCAAGAGTTCAAAAAAAAAAAACTGGTTTCTACATATGGGCAAAGTATTCCAAGTTGGGTTTAAAATGGCATACATTTTAAATGTATTCAAGCTTCTTGAAAGCTGGCTGTGTCATTTTGCTTGAAATTAACGCTCACAAGATAAAATATATATTTAATCTTTAGAACTTGTTATTTATGTATGAAAAATAAGATTGGCTGACTTTTTTGTGGCAGCAAACATAATTGTGTCTAAAATATTAAATAAAACAATATTTTTGGTGCCTCGATCTACTAAAAATTACGAATCCCGTAAAAATATGCATACATGTATTTCTTTGAGCTTGCTTTTTAAATCAGGCTTCGTGACTGAATTTTAAAAAAATAATATTTTAGTAGGGGGTACTAACGTCCACAAAATAATAAATGCAGTTATTTGTAAAAGAGAAAATATTCCTAATGTAAAGTAAAAACGAAGTTGGTGGCGGCACTGTTTCTTAAGGTACACCAACACTGATTTGGTGGAAGAAAGAAATAGTTACCATCTGTCATAAGTGATCAATAAGAAAAAAAGGATCCTATTTTATTACTTGTAATTTACTAATTAACTTAAGACAGCTAGAGATAGTTGCAGGCAAAAATATTCTTATTTAAAATGGTTAATAGGAATGAATTATATTAATATATTTTTTTAACGAAGTTGCCTATATTACTTAAATGATGTTACAGAAAAAATCGGGGAAATCTGAACGGCTAAAATAACTAGCTTTTCTGCTTTATTCCAATTTATTAATTTAAAAATTACATCAGTGCAAGTAACCAATTTGCTTACAGTAATTAGGTAAAAATATTATTTAATTTACTGCTAACTTATTTTGTATTTCTAAAATTACTAAATTAAAAATTAATATTTTGTATATTTAAAATTGGTAAGTAATATATATTATCAAATATTATAATTTATATTATGATTTCTTATTATATATATATATATATATATATATATATATATATATATATATATATATATATATATATATATATATATATATATATATATATATATATATATATATTTATATATATATATATATATATACTATAAAAATTTCTTATATTATATATAACAAAAATTATTTGCAACCCCATACTTAAAACATATTTAATACCTCTGAAATCTCATCTCTAGGAATGGTAGTTCACGACGGTATAATGACGTCATACGAAACAAGCGTAATTGGAACTTACATTAACGGCAAGTACGCTCAAGTATTGCAAAGCACATCACATGTTTATAACCAGCCTAAGGATAACAATCAAGGTAGAGCTAAAATTGCACCTACTCAAAGTTTACGAATCTTGAAAACGGCTGCTCCCTCGTTAAAAGTTAATAAGGTAAGTTTGTGAAAATAGTTTTACACTATTGTACAGACAAATATATTTGGTATTTATTTTTGTAATAATATTATAACAACTAATACTGTTCAAGAACCTAATCATTATAATTTAGAATATGTTTAGTAAGAAAATAATTTAACTTATTGATAAATTACCATATTGTTAATTTAATAAGAATTTAACTAAGGGATTTACTTCTAAAATATAATTAAGCAAATTGGTACTGCATTTGGATTCCATTACAAAAGATCTACAGCAGACCTTTTTCCTTTGTCTCACACAACTGGAACAAGTCCCTTAAGTTTATTGGTAAATCCCAGATCGTTGCTCTTAATATATCCAAAACTTTTGACTAGAGAGGGGTAACTTGATCATTCAATGGCGATCGAATCAATTATTGACGGATTTCTTAAATGATCTAATCTTTTCAATCGTTCATTCAATCAATCATTTTTATAAGCGTACCAAATCAAATATACCAGGGATGGTCGATCGGTCGATATTTCGATATGGTGACACATGGCACACTGGACTGGTTATTGATGGGCATATACGTTTGCACCGATTACAGAATTGAATTAAAGAGCGAAACAACAAATCTTTAGTTCGCTGCTCTAAATGCTTGGCGACCGATAAGACCAAGCGCACATTGCAGATTTGTCATCGATCGATGGAATTAGATGGATTGGTCGAATTTGGGCAATCGATAAGTTTCTCACTTTCATAATAGGTAACAACACTAGTCATCGAACGAATGATTGCGAGCAGAGCAGGACAGACAACTTGAGAAGAAAGCTGTTTAAATGTCAACATTAAAAAACGTTTTTTTAACAGCTTTCTTCTGAAGTATACCATTTTTTGGCTAAAGTATTTCCTTAAAGTAGGGAATCTGGTAGGTCAACTTAAAGAACATTTTAGATCGACCGGTCGATCGCGCCTATTAGTGCAGTCGATTATGGCAAGGCAAAAAATTTAAATACCTAGAACAGACTGTACTGAACTATGCCGTTTCATTAAAGATTTTAAGAAGTATGTAATTGGGAGATCGCACACGGTGTCGGTGAACAGTAGACATTGGGTCTAATCAAGTTGGCCACCCCTGATCTACAAAATTTCGGTCATTTAGCTTTTGAAAAATGTTCCCAACAGACGCAGAATGGTTCTGTTTTTTTTTTGTTTAAGCTTTCTTTAATTATATGACCTGTTTGCCTCAAATACATTTGCTTATCTCTATATCCATGTATAAATATGATTTACAAAATAATAATAATTTAGATCTTATATAGTTGTTTTTTCCTGTTAATATACCAAAAAACTTTTTTAAAACCTATTTTTGCAGTTTCAATGTAAGTAGTCTCTGTATATAAAACAAAACTAGCCCTTAAAATACCATATTAGCTGTTTACGGTTTCCATAATAATAAGACCTTCAAAAAGGAATTCATTTACTTAGAAAATTACCTTAATCATCTTTTACTTAGTTAGTAAAAACTGTACTTTTTTATTTAAACAAGTTTTAATTTGGTAATATCTAATTATTTTTACATTTTCTTTTAATGAAATATTTTTTACAAAAATAAACTTTGGTTACCTCGACTTCTTCAAGGCATTGATTTCTCGGTTTAGTAAACTTCTTTTATTTCTGCATAATAAATGTCCTTTCTAATCGAGAAAACAAATTAAGGCTGAAAGCAGTAGCTCTTATCCCGATTAAATATTTATACATTTACAGAACCGGCAACACCTGGACCCGACACCGGCAGCCTCCATTATTAACGAGGATGTGTCCATAGCGGCTGCGGATGCTTTTAACGCTCAGAATTCAATAAAAACAACCAGAAAACCGGCGAAGAGATTTAAAAACCGTCAAAAAGAAACCGACGGTGTGGAACAAAAGATTGAAAAAGATGTTTCGAGCTCCCAGTCAAGTTTCAAAAAGTCGTCAAAGAATAAGACTTCGTCCAGGAGCTCTAAGTGAGTATAAAACATTTTATTAACTTTCCTTTTTAATTAATGGTTTCTTTTTCTCAATTTCTTTTCTATATACTTACAACTGTTTCTAATCATTACATGCATGTTACAATACCGTTACATTACTTTTAGCTTTATGATACACCGTTTACTTTATTTTTTGTTTTCTGGTTACGAATTAAAAAAATAAATCTCTTACTAGCGCATTATATGTTTTCACCAAAATTCATTATACAGTGCGATATTAAAATTCTGTTAAAACCTAATTTTTGCTATTATTTTTTTCAAAAAACAGATTTGGGAGGCGTATTCTTTACACGTCTTTTTAATTAAAATATATATAATAAAATAAACAAACACAAATTTAAATAATGGAAAACTGTACTGGGTATATAAATAAGAAAGGACGCCGGCTGTATCTCGGAAACTATGTATTGCTCATTGTTGGGGAAAATTATTCTTTGTATAAATGACCAAGAAGAGTAGCTGCAAATTATTTTCAAGTTTTTAAATCTACCGCGAGACAAGGCAACTGCAAAGGTAAATTTAAAAACCTATTTTTTAATAATTAGTTGTATTGGGTACAATTCTGATAACATTAGCAAAAACTTTAACCAACTCTGCATCAGTTTGGTTGAGGACTTTTGTCGTATTTCCAACAAAAAGGGAGGAAAAAGATGATACATAAGGCAACATTCAAATAGCTCTATCTTCTACATCTTTTATTGAAAGCGGCCCAAGTTACTCGTTTGAAAGAAAATTTAAAGTTTTTTGAAATGTTGTCCTTATCGCATTGGCTAGTTTGTAATTCACCAGCTAGAGGGCGTTGTTTAAGGAAAACGTGATTTTCGAGATTTTCTTGACGAAGTTAAATAAGACGATATGATTTTTTATTGTAGATTTAGAGAAAGAAAAAAATACTTTTACTTTGGGGACCACCGCGTTTTAATAGTTGTTTTAGTTATTTCAATACCACAAAAAGTCCTGATGCAGAATTGGTTAGAGTTTTTGCTGATGCTGTTAAAATTGTTCCCAATAGCAGCTTATTTTAAAGAAAAAATAGGCTTTTTAATTTACTATTGCTCCATATCGTGGTAGTTTTATAAACTTGAAAATAATATCCAGGTATTTCTCATAATCACTTTTACCAAAAATATTCCTTTTCCAACGCTGAGCAATAAATAGTTTCCAAGATATAGCCGGGGTCCTTTCTTATTTGAACACCCAGTACATGATTTTAAATATAATAATTCAAAAGAATCGTGTACCAAATTAAAATTGCTTTAAATACTATTCGTTGTTTTAATATTTAATCAAATTATGCCCAAAGAATAAACAAAGACATTTAGTTTTTCATAAAATATTTAATTAAAAATATATCCAGTAAAAGATACATGTATTTTTCTTTTCTGGCAAGTAAATTTATGATAAATTCTGTTACGCTACAATAAAATATAAAATAATAAAATAATAAATAAATATTAGATTCTACTCTAAGCTAACGAAACAAAAGCGCTAAAATGTTGTGAAAGTAGTGAACGGTTCAAGAATTATTATTCTTAATATACGAGCCCTAATTGTTACAATCACTAAATTATTAATATGTGATTTTTTAGCCTATTTAAATTTCCTTTTGTATATTTTTACTAATTGAATTGTTATTGCGTATTAACATTGAATGCATGTAATTGCGAATTAATTACGTTTTCCTTACTGTCTGCAAGTTATTAATTGATATGTACATTTGGAATTTCTCTACTAATCTGATATTTGTTAACATTAAAATTTATATTTAATTTTTAAAAAGCAGTAAATATATGCATATATTTTTACTTAAAAATCAATTTTAAGGTCAATTTGCGGTGATGTTAAAAGTAGCTCAAAGTATAATTATATTATTCTGCTATAATGTCTTGTCTTGTGTAAATAAAAAAAATAAAAACTTTCATTATATTTACCGTATTGTTTACTATATGGTAAATTAACAGAATGCCATATTTTTTACATTAATTATTAACGAAAAAGTCCTGTTTTTATAATTTTGACAACATTATGGTTTATAATACCCTTACTTTAATGTAGTTAATACTACTGATGTTATCGGCCAAACATACATTAAAATTTTTGAAATATATAAAATAAAATATGTATATTTTTTAAATTATAACACCTCTTTTCATCACTTGCATTTATCACCTACTCTTTTATGGGATTTCTTTCCTTTCTCTATCTTCTTTTACTTATTTGTTAATCTTACAAAAAGCATGATTATATTCACATGCATGGTAGCACAAACAATATGCACTAACACCTGTAAATAAATACAGACAACACACGTCTTCACAAAGACGGAAATCTGGTCGGGGCAATAGAAAATCAAAATCTTCCAAAACTACTACAACTCCATCTGCATACAGTGAAGAACCGACTCCGGCGCCGTCTGCCAAACGATTTGGCTCCCCCAGCAATAGGAGAAAGTCAAATGCTAGGGCGTCCATTGTGCCAGCTGAGGATAAAAACAGTCCAAGTTTTAGTAGGAGGGGGTACAAGCCAAGGATCCAAACATCTACAGTTGAGCAGGATCGGCATCGACAAGTTTGTACAAGTTTAAGTTAAATAGGTGAGTTTATATTTAAATAGGTAGCATTTTAGTACAATCCTATTTTTTTTACCGTTTGTCCATTTTTTTATTCCTTTATGGATATTAACGAAACAAAGCAGGGGTTTTATTCTAACAAAACGTTATTTTCGTAAGCATGTGACATGCTTTGCCGACTGCCGGTTTTATCGGAATTGACTGGTAATTTTTATTTTGAAATAATGAATCCGAAGAACAAAAAGCCTCTATTGGTTTTTGTTCTTCGAATTCTTAAATCAGTCATATTCAAATTTTATTTCTGGATTGAGTTTTAATTTTTTTATTACCTAAAGTGCCCTAATGATTCACATACTTTACCTATTTTTTAAAATATATTAACTTAATTTCATCGTTTTAAACTTTTTTCATCACGGGCTCTAAACTACATGTAGTATTTTTGTTTTAGCTTAAAAACTATAATAGAAACATATCACTTTTATAACATTACTAAATGCAGTATTTTAAAGCTAATTCAACGATGCAAAGCTCTACAACATTTTTTTAAATTTTCGCTTCATTGTGCTGGTAATAAATATTTTTTTGTAAAAATTGTAGTTGCCTTGCCTTTAAAAGTTTGACAGATAAAAAGGTTGTTTTTGTTTATGAACATATCTCCTATGATAATAAAACAGTTGAATTTAGTATTGACAACAAAAAACTAGTATGTTCATCCAAAGCAACCAGGTTAATTTATGAATATGTTCTATAGTTTTGTGACGGATTTATGTTTTTGTATGTTTTCTTTGGGATACTCGTCTTACTACTTTTTGGAAAAATGGGATCTCTTCAGCCCAGGTCCCGGGGTATAAGGAACTAAGCCCACTCAGCCCTATTGACCCCTATGAACTTGCAGATTGCCTGCAACAAAAAGAAGAAAACCCTTCAAAAAAAAAACAAAAATTAAAAATATTAATCTAAGTTTCGGTGGCAGGTCGGCCACCGTTGTCAAGATGAAATTAAAATAAAAAAATAATAAATTTTAAGAAATTTTGCTTTAAAAACCTTCTTATTTTACTTATTACTTTACTTATTATATACTGGCAATGTGGAATGATTTTAGTATGATGGTACTCTAAATAAAAAACTTAAATTTAATTTAAAAATATATTTGTACAAAATTTAATACAAAGTGGTTCATTCAGATGTAAAACGATCTTTAGAATCAGAAAAACTAAAAACATTTAGAGTATCCCATTTAATATTTAATGATGAAAATTTCCAGTTATTTCCAGTAAAACCTGATGTCGCAAAAGCTTATCATATATGCATAAAAATGACATTTTGTTAAGCTAACAACCCCATCAAGTTTTGTTATTATTAAAAAAAGGCATTCAACAATATTTTTAGGTAATTACCAAACCATATACTTTTTATGTCCTACGTTGCTTTACTTTTAGATGGCCTTTTGTTGTTGTATATTAATCTAAATGTGTTTTTAGTAATAATTTGAAAATTTAAATTAAATGGTTTTAAATAAAACATATTGAATTTTAGCATTCTCTTTGATACAGCCTTTTAAAGCATATATTACCAACACATATGTATGTTTAAATAAGCTTTACCAGAATGGTATGAATTGAATTAAACATGAATTTACTAATACTTTTCTGTATATTAATCAATAGCTGGGGAAACTAAATCCGCCATAAAGGACTGTATTTATTGGGCGTATTGTAGTTAAGCCCAATTTAATACTAACTAAATATTGGTAAATACAACATATTTTGGTAAAATATTAAAAATTATTTATTACAGGTTAAAAATTTTAAAATAAAGTGATGGTCATATTCAAAAAAATTGTGATAAATGGATTTCTTACTATAAAATCAACCACAAAATGTACTTTATTACGTTTACAAAAAATGTATTTTTTTATAAGCAGAGGAAAAACGCAATTATAGGTACAAATAAACTACAAAGAAAAAAACACTTTATTGTTAATATCAGTAAAAATAAATTACTATTTTAGAAAAAAAGATAGCCTTGGAAATAATAATATTATTTTTGGCAAGGGATAAAAAAACCGAAATGGTAAATATGCTATTATTTAAAATTAACCTTGCTTTGTTTTTATAGATATAAATAGTATACAAAACTCCTGTTTTGAAATTTAATTGGATTATTTCGAATCCTTTTAAACCCAAAATCATTACCAGTTGTAGGATTATTTAATAACAATTGCCTATCAACTATTATATCAATTCTGATTTTAGGCCATATTTTAATGAGATTTATTGTTTTTTGTCGAATTATATGTAAATAATATTATCTATAATATAATATATAATTTAAACTTTTATACATCATACATCGGTGGGGACTAAGCTCAGTAAAATGGAAATTAAAAAATAAAGCAAATTAAATATAAAAAGAATTAAAGCTGTCTTATTTATGCCAGTTAGAGGATAAATTAAATTAACAGTCATATAAAAAAACCAGTAGCTAAAGTCTATTTGCACTCACTAGGGGGCTGCTGACTAGTTTTAATTAAAATAACCGAGGACTGTATTTTAAATTAGTTAAGAAGCTGTACAGGTTGTCTAGATGTGTACGTTATGAAAAAAAAAAAGAAACTTTAAAAGATGCGATTAAATAAACAAATTAATGTTTAAATCATTATAATATCCAATGTTTATAATATTTTTACAATTCAGCAATATTTTTTTTATATAAATGATGTTAATGTATACATCATTTGACACCAAAATCGGCATCATTGGGTAAAAGAATGGCCCGAAACCAAAAAATTTTAAATCTATAGTGTGTACATTCATACTATTTTTTTGGTGCCAATTTTAGTAGTGTGAGTGCTAATTTTTATTTCGGTTTTGCCCCGTGCAAGAGTCGGAATACAAATGATATGACCGTGTTCACGTGCGTTGTCCAATAGGGCTTTACGAGACAGCTTGCAATGTCTTGGGAGCCCTGCCCTTCCCTCTGTTTCATCCCATATGTGCATAAACCCATTACCAGAATTAAACGAGTGAACTCCAAAATTGTAAATGTACATGTTCCTTTTGTAGTATGCAACTGAGGGTTTTAATTTTGGGGGAAAGGTAATGCCTTCTGTAAATCAAAAGTAGCTACATAAGTTGTATCAGATGCCCCATTTTTTTTTTTCAGGAATCTGTGCTTGTTGAGCTTTTGCTAAATGAAGATTTTGGGTCTGAAGATCTGCCTAATTTCTTCATCCGCAGTCAAATGTTTCATATTAATTTCATCGCATTTTCTGCGGGAGTCCTTGATAGGAGGCTTGAAATGCAAATTAAATTTTTAGAGAAAACGTTATAATAGTATTTTTTTTTTACTGGTGTTTTATTTTCACTTGTACATTTCTCAAGTACATATTGTACTTTTTGTGGATTGTTAACTCCGGATTCAGATTTTTTTTTGGGGATTATCTTTTCGGCTATAATGGCTCTGATAGGCGGGGAAAATGATTTAATATGTTCTATAAAATCTATTTATTAATTTTATTAGAGGGATTTTCTTACCCCGACGATCAGTCACATCAGATTTTTCCCTTTTTTGAGAATTCTGTAAAGCCTACCATCACTTATACCAAAGGTTTGTAGAAAGTATTTTGCATATTTTTATGCTAACATTATTTTTTTTTAAAGTAAAATTTGGGATATTGTTAAATGGTTTTAGGATTTTTTGAACCATTACGAGGACGCTTTTTTAATACTTTAGATTTTATAGGGCGGGAAAAATTTAATTTTGTCTTGAAAATCTCCAAATTTTCCCAAAATGAACCATGCAGTTTTTTTTTCTCATTTTCATTTTACACGGTTATTGAAATTTTTTTACAGCCACAGTTAAAATTTAAAAGGGTTTTTGGGCGGTACATGCTTTCCCTTTGCAGTTAGGTATTCTTTACCAGTATTTCGACAACGTTTTCTTACATTTTTTTCCAAAACTATCATTTTGTTTTCTTTTTTCCGGCGAATAGAACTAGTGCTCCCAAATTTTCCCCTTTTCACCTCTTCGGACTAGACTCTTCCTGCCCCTTGCTCAATATCAGTACTTCCTTCTTCCGTTTCAGAACCTATAATATAGAATTTATTGGGAGTAGAAAAGTTTTTACTAATGCAACGTGGAATCACTCCAAATACACACAAACGCACACACAAAAGAAAAGCCCTTTAAAATTAAGTAGATATATTTCCTTTCACAATTCCACAAAAGAAAAATACATACCTTACAATGAAGGAAACAAAATTTTGTTGAACTTCCATTACTAACATTATCCTCTTCCTCAGATTCATCAATATTCATTTTGTTTGCAATTTTGACAGAAAATAATAAGAAACACAAGTTGCTTAAAAAATTTCAAAAATGGGGCCCGTCACAAAGTGAAGTTAGAAAAAATTGACTTACGCCACTTGTGCTCTGAATAAGTACATAAAATTGTCAGAGGACAAACATAGTAGCGCCATCTATTGCTTTATTTACTAATTATTGATTTTGAAACCATTTGGGCAATGAAAAAAAACGACCTTAAGAAGCATTTTCCCCGTAATATGACTAATTCTTAAATTGACTTACACCACTTTGGCTCTGAACCCCTCATTTACTATGATATAGACAAGGCATTTATCCGAACGGACATATACCCTGTCGGGTCTCCACCGGTTTTTTTAGTACCGCTTTGGACACGCGATTTACTTAAGAAAAAGGTACATTTTTAGGAAGAAACAAAAACATTAATTAATTTATAAAATTCTTTTTTTTAAATCAATAGATTAATAATATACAGCAGTAAGTAATAAAATACTTATAAATAGTTTTACTAATATTTATTTAATTAAATTAGCAATATTCTAAGCAAATTAAGCAAACATTTTGTCTACTCCAGATGTAATACTACCTGAATTTGTCAATAAAATATAAAAGGCATGAATTGTATTAAAGAACCTGTTAAAATCCAAATTAAAATAAGGTCTGCAGTATTGGTTACTTAAGCTATCTATCGTACTGCTTATTTAAAAAAAAATATATTTATAAAATTACTTTGTTAGAGTGCCAAACCTATTTTTATTGTATTCTGTGCAAGATATTTAGTTGATTTTTAACGCAAAATCATGAACCAATTTATTTTTTGACAATTAACATTTAAGTTATCGCCAAGGGTTTTTATTTTTACCTCTTTGTTAAATTTAACTCATTGTTAAGTATATTGCTAACTTAAACAACAAGATCGTCACTCGTAAGTGTTCTGCCGGCTTTTAAAATGACACATATTAAGCTTATTTACTGTTTTAAATGTAATACCGCTTAGTAAAACTACGAGATATTGTGCTGCCACTACTAGTTAAATCTACTCATTGTAAGTCTATTTGTATTAATTATGTTTCATTGTTTAACTAACAGCAATAAAAACTTTTAGCTATGTGTTCTTTAAGTAATATTTTATTGAAAATTAATAATACGGTTAATTAAATGTGTATTGTTAGACTAATAAAAAATACAACAATTGTCTTACCTAACTAATAAGGGTTTTAAATAGAGAAAGGAAAGAGTTTTAGAATATTGTTAGGAAAATATATTTTTACATGCTAAAAACAAAAAGAACATTAAGATAAGTTTATTTCTGTAGCAATTTTTAGTTCGCAGTAAATATTGGTACACACAATGAACAAACGATATTTTTTACTATTCGTTCATGAATGTGTGGTGGGTTGGTTTAACATATTATTTGTTCACACATAATAAACTTGTGTGTATGTGTAGTATTGAATTATGTTGATATATAAAAAAATTAACCCGTTTGTCGTTTTTACGATCGACTAGGTTTTCCAATTAACCCTTTTTTTTCAAAATTAAACTCTTAAGATTTATTCAGACATGCACAAATGTAACTGGTTTGATTTCCCAAAAAAAAACTTTTTTCTTTCGAATTATACCAGTTTAATTTGGAAGTAAAGCTCTTGGGGACTTATTCAGAATATGCGTAAATAAAAGTAACTCGTTTAATTTACAAACAAAAAAGTCATTGTAAAAATTTTAAAATATTCGTTAAAAAATCCAGCACCTATGATAACATTTTACAAAGTAGAATATCAATAATTTGTGTGTTTTAAAGCAATATTTTTTTAAAAAATTAATAATTTAAACATAATTACAATTTTTAACGTCCAAATATTGGAGATAACATTATTTTTCATTATCCATGTATTACGTCCATATTCTTGTTTACTTTCCTTTATATTGTAACACCCTTTTTAATAATAAAATTTTTAGTGTATATGAAGGTTGTTGAAATTAAATTTATGTTATCATTTGCATAACAATTCGATGTAATGTCAAAGCTATCCCCGAAGGTTTCTCTATGCATTCTCTGCAAGCCAATGCAAATGCAATCTGTGTAAACTACTAAACTAAACATATTTATTGCAGATCTTTTCAAGCAGATGGCATACAAAACAACATTTTAAGCCTGCGTAACAATTTGAATTTTTTAAACATAACAAATAATTTTAACATATATTAATAAATTTTTTTTTCTTTAATTCCAATTTTGTATTCAATAAATTGTAATTTATAATAAAATTTAAAGTTTTTTTAAATTTAATGTTACAGCTAACAATCATGACAAGTATCCCCATTTCTCAATTCCAAGCTGAAATAATGTTAAAATAAATATTTATGAGACCGCAATGGAGTACAAAACAACTAAGCTCTAACAATCCGAAAACAAAACGACGATGACGATGTTACGAACAATAATGAAACATTGGAAACCACTTCGTCTAGCAAACCCGAGGCAGCCCAGCAAAACAAGGATGTAGTTACACCCCAAGCTAGATCGGATGATGTCGATAGCCTAGAAGGGTCGGAGTCAATTGCCACAATTATCGATGATGAAAGCGCTACCGAAAATAAACTCGATGCTCCCACGCTGCCGTTGGAAACTATTAAAGTTGAAATTTCGACTCCGCCGGATTTCAAGGATATATACTACGAGATCGCTACGATTAAGTCACCGTATACGTTTCAGGTAATATAAAATATTATTGTTCTTGAATATTTGTATTAAAAACTTTATAAAAATAATATACAGTGGCGGCTCGGGAGCTCGTGAGAGATGGCTCTGGGGCGCCGCACAGTGGTACAAACCCAATAACTTTACACTCATATAGTTCATTCGTTTAGTCTCGTTTCTTTATTCCTGTCTTAAATTTGCCCATCGATTCCTTTTGGGAGTTTTAATTTGGGTTTTATGTTTCTGAAATTTTCTCAAACCTTAGATTTTGTATAAAAATCATAATTTTGCGCAAAATGATCATCAAAAATTGTTTTCATTCGGTCATTTTTTAGAGGTCCCAAATATGTCCAAAAAGTCCGAAAAAGAATATCGCTATTCCTTAAACAATTCTAAACAATTTTTCTTTTTCTGTCCCTTTTATGAGTAAAAGTCCTTTGTGCGTGAAAAATTTTGGAACTTTATGACAGTTTGTGGGAATAGGAAAAATGTTGCCCCTTATTATTATGCGGACAGTCTTTTGGGAGGCTTATTAGGAAAAAGATTTTGAGCAAGAAAAGGTATGCCGAAACTTAATTTGGCGCCAATTTTTTTTTTTTAAATCAAGGTTTGGAGACAAAGTTTCGGAAAATAAAAACCCAAATCAAAAATCCAAAAAAGCATCTACGGACAACTTCAAGACCAGAATTTAAAATAAAATTGAGATTAAATAGATGAACTATATGATTTGTAAAGTTATTTGAGTAGAACAGTGTCGCTTCGTCCCACTGTGCGCGACCTCCCAAAAAAATATAAGATGTTTTTATTTAATATTTATATTTACTTTAAAGAAAATAAATAAATTTGTACTTATAATATATTTATTTAACAAAATTAAGTATACATTTAAAGAAAAATATACCAAACTATTCTATCGGCGCGCTCGTCTGATATTGCGGTTTAATTCTTAAGAACGCCCTCCAGTAAGCTGAAATAGCAACATACGTCAGGGTTGCCATGACAACACGGCGATGTTGCGGCTTACTTTGGGACTCCGTCATATTTGTCCCTCAGCTAATATCCATGTATTTATTCCCGCTTTCGCGTTAAAAACAAATAAAGAATCAGGCCTTTTTTAAAGACAGTGAAGACACAACAATTTAAGTAATTATTTTTTCTTGATTATATAGTTCTTCTTTTACGAAGTTGTAGTTATTTAGAGTAATAAAATGAGTGTGTGAATTTTAAAAACTTGTATTTACGTTTCTTAATTTAGAACAAAAGCACGATTTAAAAAGCAATGGACGTCCGACGCCAACACTAAACATTTTAAAAATGCAAACAAGTGTAAAAGTGCACAATCCCGTAAATTTGACAAACATATGTAGATGTGTGGTGGTGCGGAGAAAAATTCCCTATTCTGTTTTATCTCTTTACTATTCGGTGGTGAAGATAGGGACTAAAGTCGATGTCAATGACCTAAAGCATCTTTTTCTTAGAATAAAAAAGCACAACAATAGTGCCAAGCATAAAGACAATATAGCTGGTTTTAAATTTCCGTTAAAAACAAGTATTTTGTCAATTATTAACAAAACGGATGCTGAACTCATTCGCAAGCATAATGAAATTATTGTGTCAAAATTAGTGACATTTTTAACTTTAATGAAAAAGTGATTGAAAAGTTATTGCTATAGTATATCTTGTTACCAGTTACCTAAACAAATTTTATTTTTTTGTGTTGTTTTAATGACATTTATTGTAAGCTAGGTAAATACATCACGTTTTTAGGACAATAAAAATAGCAGACTTATTCAAAAGCCTTCTCGTCTAAAATTTTAAATAGTGTATTAAGAATTTTCCGGACGATTACTAAACAAAAAGAGTTGCTTATAATTTTAACTCCTTTGCTTTTTGTTTATAGGTTTAAATTAGGTTTTTTTTATAAATCAAAAGAACTGATTTCTCT
Source organism: Listronotus oregonensis (assembly GCA_019359885.1). Taxonomy (NCBI): domain Eukaryota; kingdom Metazoa; phylum Arthropoda; class Insecta; order Coleoptera; family Curculionidae; genus Listronotus; species Listronotus oregonensis. The sequence continues at coordinate 123,041 of JAHBCN010000873.1, forward strand.
ATTGGTACTTTTTTAAAAATATAACACATTAAAGAGTAATTGGAGATTACAGATTTTTATGTACGATTGACTAATAAAATGCTATTTATAGAACAATTTTGCGTCCATATAGTAGCACTTTTTTGTACTAGGAAAATAAAGTTACTTTATTTTACTAGTAAAATGTAAGTAACGGTCGTCAACAACAATTTTTAAAATTTTAATAAAGAAATTATTACATATTTAACAACGAATTAATACATAATTAAACAAAACTAAAGTAAGTAATCTAAGATTCCGTCTTCATCGGTCTTCTGCAATTTTTTTTCATTACACCACGGGTCTAGAGCTTTGCAGCATTCTTCTACGTTTTGACTTCCTGCAGTAGTAAGAGTCCTTAACTGCTACTGCAGCCATTTTTATTTCTTCTAAGACTTCTTAGATTTTCACTTTGGCTTACAGTACTATTTTAATTCTGATTTTTTTGTTTTAATGATTTTAACTATTTTCAAAAATTTTCGATGCCAACTAATTTAACATGTTTTAAACTCAAACATCTACATTTCATAGCAACTGTTGTGGCAACTGCTTGATCACCTTTTAAGGTAAAACCCTATACAGGTTCTTAATTTCTCAATTAGTGTTTTAATCACTACAGGTAATATTACAGGTTTTCTCCTTTTTTTATTCAATTTTTTTTTAAATTTAACTACAAATAATAATCACTAATGTAATCATACATCGTACATAAACAGGCCTTATTGACTCATCATTTTACAGTAAAACTTGTCTATAACGGCCACCATAAAATTAAGAATAATTGGCCTCTATGGAAGGGTGGCCAGTATTGCCAGGTAACAGTTGTTCAACCATTGGAGGCTACAAAATTTTCCACTTTTAAATTGATTGCTGCCTCAAGTGTCTTTTGTCTAATTAAGGGTCCAGATATTGAAACATTTTTACCTCTTGCTTTGCAGAACCAATTGTAGACGACTTGATCTACTGCCAATCCTCCCGACTTCTAGAATTTCCTCTTTTGTTCTAAATTAACACCTCTTTAAACATTCGATTTAGTTTAGGCTTTTAAATTTTGATAGTTATCATTTATTTGGGGGTTTTCCCCAAAACCACCTTAGCCAGTTTTCGCGAACCCAAAGCGTACTTTTTACTTTTCGCGATAACATATTTTTTTTTCTTCGGTGACAAACGATTTTATTTTGGGAACATAATTAAAAGCTTTTTAATTCCGAACACAATGACTTTATTCTTATCAATTTAAGACGGAACTAAAAATAGAATGTGAAGATAATGCCCCAGCCACTAATGCTATTTGAACCTGGCCATAAATATCATTGTTGGGTATTTTCACCCTTAATATTTGCGGAATACAATCATAAAATAATTAAATAAAATTTATGCAGTTATAAAGAATTCGAAGGTAATGACGTATTTTTTCCCCAGTGACTGGACTAATACAGCATAAATAGGTAGTGTTAAGGTAATAAAATTTAATTATTATCTTAAAAAGTTAGCTTTGTTACACGACGTGGTGTACACACACCATTAAACATTACTTTCTTCGTAGTAATTTTCTATGTTTATTGCGTTTTCCATTAAAACGTATCTAGTGTAACGTGTATATTGTATATTATACTTGGAATCACCGCGTAACTGAAGGACATAAGCAAACGCGTTTAATTTAAGCTATATTACGAAGTTTATCAAGTTACCCGTGTAGTTCTAATGCATACGTAAATTCTCCTGCTATTTATTTGAAAGCTCAAATATTAGGACTAAATATAAACCTGCTTTTGATACAACGCTATTAATAGTCCCATATAATTGTTATTTTTAAACCGACGGTAATGTTTATTTTTAATAATGATTTGAAATCTAATTATTAAACCTTAAAATTGCATATATAATATGCTACAAGATCGACTTTTATTGCTTTAGACAAAATAAATATAATATATTAGGCTAACGATTTTACTGACTCTCAACTAACCAATTTCCAAATGCTCTGGGGACACAGGTCTACAATAGCCTTAATCTGTTGTACAGTGTTCCCCAAAATAAACCAGTCATTTTAATTGCTCAGTAAAATTGTTAAAAGTAAATAAATCTAACATTTTATTACACTTAATTACAATTTACTTTTCGGGATTTACTATAACATACAATTTTATCCAAAATTTTAAAAATTACGTTTTTAAGTAAGTGCCATTAACTTCAATGCACTTTTCAAGTTTTGGCAAGAAATGATTCAGGGGACTAGAATAAAAGGAATCTGAACTATTACCGGCCCTTTTCAGAATTCGAACTTTAAGATTTTTGATGCTTTTCGGACAAGTTGCAAAAAACCTTTGACTTTAAATAGCCCCACCGAAAAAAGTCCGGGCAGTTAGGGTGGGGACCTTAAAAGCCAATTTAAATCCCCAAATAGTGAAATGAGTTGGCTAGTAAACACTTTTTGGGGCAGAACTCTTTAGAGTTTTTAGCGGTATGTAGCCATTCGATTAAAAATATGTTGATTCAAATCTCAAAGGCAATAGAAGAGTATAATATAAAAAAAAAACGTTCTGACTTATCTCATATAAAATGTATTTCAATATCAAAATAGGTAGTTTATTATGGGAACCCTATAGAATGGTAATATTGGTCATCTTTAAGGTGTGTTTTAATAAACTAAACAATAATACACAGTTATTGTCCTTTATTTGAATAAAAACAATGTTAATTGGATTACTATTTTTCGAAGTAAAAAAAAGAACAAATGGCCAATAAATGAAAATGTGGGCATAGGTGCAAAAAAACCCTTTTCGGGGGTGTTAATATAAAGTTTTAATATAACCCCATAAATCGAAAGATAAATTAATTCCTTTACAAAAAATGCGGTTTAAGGTTTTTTAATAACCCAACACTTTTTAGGTTATTCTTGATTGAAAATGCAAAGAACCTTGTTTTTTAACAGTTTTACGCGAATAACGCAAAAAACTTATATTTTAAACAAAATTTTACTCCTATCTTAAATAAAAATGTTTTTTTTATTTATTAAATTATATGTAAACACAATACAAAACGAGTTATGGCTCTTTAAAGGCTATTTTTCCTGCGATAAATGTATTGGAATATTTCAACTTTAAATAACGGGACAACAAGAAAAATGTATACATCCTTTTTAAAACTACTTAAAAAGACCTTTAAAAAAGGCATATGTAAGAGTCCATGGGGCGAAAGCTTAAATTTTTGAAGAAAAGTTGAGAAAAAAAACTAGCACATAATTAACTCACTTTATTTATGTCTCACTAATATGTCCCAGAAGTTTAAATGGTTTAGAAAGCATAAATTAAAAAGGCTAAAGTCTTTTCATTTTTTCTAATTTTAATACAGAGGGTAACTACACCCTGTATTAAAATCCCTTAAAAACAAAAAGCGCAAGTTGAGCGTATACAACTTTTAAGTAAAGGGTAAGAGAGGCTTTTCATTAAAAAAAAAGATTTACCTTTAAAGTTTTCGATGATAAGACCCTCTCTTTACCTCTAGTGACTGAACTATGGATATAGTTTAATTACTGGTCTTAATCTACAGTGTTGGCAAAACAGGTTTGTTTGTTAATGTAAAATGTTCTTGAATAACAAACAGACTCTAGCTCATACATTATGATTTTACTAGAATAAAATAAAAGTGATTTATACGCATGCAGTAGTCTTGCGTTGCTTTCTTAACCTTTAGTCTTTTGAGTTTCATATTAACAAACTTTCCTTTACTTCACCAAAGACACATATGAGATGTTAGAACTGTTTTTTTTCCTCTGGGTGCCGTCTTAATTTACTACCGGAGGCAGCGCATCCTCCTGGTTTTTTTGTGCCTAATCTCCCATTTTCTTTTATACTAATCCTTCCACTACTCTTGTTTCTTCTACAAGTCTGTATAACTCCGAGACTGGTTTGTTGATATATTCCCCGTGGGCTGCCTTGGTTGCCCAAATAATGGCATTTTTGTAATCTTCAACCTTTCATATTCGCAATAAGATGTGGTAGGCTGTTTTTTCCCCCTCATCGCACATTCTGCAACTTGGATCCCTATTGTATGAGCCTATCTTGTATAGATGTCCTCTTAGGCTATCGTGGCTATAAGCCTACTGTTATGCGAAGCCTTTTCCTACTTTTTCTGAGCAGTTCTTGCTTCGTTTTTTTTGGATGGTCCCTTAATAAAGCCTTTTCCATGTCCTATTCTACTGATGCTGGATCAGTATTTTTTGTGTTTGTTTTCGATACACTCCGTAATTTGGCCTCGTGCTGTGGTGTTGGTCACTCCAAGGGAGGGTTCTGGTCCAAAGTATGGTGTAAATGATCCTTGTCTCGCTAGCCTATCCTTTTTTTTTTGGTTGTCTTTTATTTCCGTGCCCACAGGAGAGTTACCCTGTTCTTTTAGGACTTTCAGTTTTTTCGGCATTATCACGTCAGCTTGAACGTTACTTTGGAGTTCAGTAGTGCTTCTAGTAATTTCTGACTGTCTCTTATTATGCAGATCCGCTTATAAGCCCTCCTGCTTTTTCTTTTGCAGTAAAGCATATATTTCCGCTTAGAATACATAACTGTGTGTTTCTGGTGTGTTTCTAGTGGAATGAAGAATTGTGAGTTCTTCATTTCACTGTACTTCAGTTCCCTGCTGAGCTTTGAATTCATCTGTTTACCAGATGATGTCTGCAAACGTTACTTGGGGTTTAGCCATTTGTAAACTATTCCAAAGTTAAAAAATAAAGATTTAAGTAAAAATGCATACCCAATATATTTAAAAGGTTTTTTAACTATATCTTAATTAGGACCCTAACAATACTTTATGTGGCTTCAATTTTAATATTTAAACACATTTGTCATACAACTAAAAGGTGTAAGTAAACCCATTTAATCTATACGCTATTAGAGAGTTCATCAAGTTAGTCATGCAATTTTAACTGTCGTGTGGTTCTCAGCATTAATTCTACTCACTCAAATATTAAGATTAAACGCATTAACTCTCTCTAGTATTATCATTTTCATAGACATAAATATAATAAAGCTTCCTTCCTGTGTCGTATATAATAATGTAAAATACCTTTTGCTAGGAGAGAGTTGATGTAGGAAATGAGGTACTTAATAAATAAAATAAATATGTATCCCCAAATGGTTTTCTATTCAGTATTAGTGACTTTAGATGTTGTTACAGCCAGAGAGATCAGTCAGTTAAAATATGTAATAATTTTTTCCATAATTACCACCATTAAACATGTACTATTAAATTTATTATTATATAAAATTAGTATGATAATAAATGTTATTTTATAGGTTTCATTTGGCTTCTGCTATTGAATTAAAATGCATTAAATAAAATATTGCCTATTTATAGTGCTTAATGCACAATTAATAGATATTACTAAATTTTTTTTATTTCAATAAATTTTTATTAATTTAAATTCACATTTAGAAAAGAAAATATTCTTGAAAATTTTTATCTTAAAGAAACCCGAGGTAATTCTCGTACATCACGAAGGTTTAGTCGGTTAGCCCGTTCCTTTTAAGTTTCGGATAAGTTAGGTTAGGTACTATTTATATATATTTATTTTATATTTATAGAAAGCAAATATTTCAAAATCAGAAATCCATATGAGTGGGGAAAAAGAAATTGGAGATCTACCAATTTCCCCTGCAAATAAGTTCTATTAAAGCTTTGTTTCAAATTTTTTATAACAATATTTTTAATTAATTGAAAACACTTTTTACGGACATTTTACTTGTTCTTTTTTACGAAATCATATCCCCGGATGTTAGTTCTGTTTTGATCCACGAATGAAAAATGTGAGTTGTTTTTCCGGGAGTTCTTGTTCTTCTTTCCCTTCTCTTTCTGTGCCTAATCTTCCAATTTATTATCTGTTATACTAACCCTCCCATTAGTCTTGTTCCTTCTACAAGTCTGTATAACCTCAAGACTGTGGGCTTTTCCAGTTCCCAAATAATGCCTGTCTTTTGTGATTCAATGCTTCACATTCGCAAAGGATATGTAGCTGTTTTCCCCTCGTCCACATTCTGCAACGGGTCCCTAGTGAGCCTATCTTGTAGGTGTCCCCTTACGTTATCGTGCTCTGTTAGTAACCTACTGTTATGGGGAAGTCTTTTCCTACTTTGTCTAATTAGTTCTTCTCTTCGTTCTTTGGATGGGTACCTTATGAACCTTTTTCCATGTCTAATTCAATGGTTTTCCTTGTTTCTCGTGTTTGTTTCGACCCCTTCCCTAGTTTGCCCTCGTGCTGTGGGTTTTTGGGCACTGGACAGACTCTGGTCGAAACTACAGTGAAATGATCCCTGTTTGCAAGTTTATCCGCTTTTTCGTTGCTTCTATTCCCGAATCTCCGTACCCACAAGAGAGTTATTTGTTGCGTTCTCCCAGAAAGATCCTTTTTGTTGTTCTTTATGAGAGTTAAAGACATCTCGCAAAATCTCAGGCACTACGATGTTGATAGTTGGAATTAAGGATCTAGGGCCAAGTAAGTTTCCTTGCCGAAGGGCCTTTCGGAAATACGTTATCAACGTATCTGAGCCATAGTTTTGCTGAGAGCCGAATTGATGGCTTTCTTCTCGGTTAGATCATGAACATGTTGGTTTCTGCTGGCGGAGTCATACATGATCATTTTTAATTCAGTAATATTTGTGCAGATTTTAAAGAAAACCAAATAAGCTATTTATAAATTTAAATAAACAATGTTTAATTTGCTTTAGTTTTTCCCCCATTAAATATATAAAGGCATGAAAACAAATCTTTAAAATGTATTTGATTATCTTGTTATATATTTATATTTTGAACTCCCAAATTTTCCGGTATTTAAAGTTAGTATTAAGCCTGCGAGTTGGCGTAGTGGCAGCGTACCAGCCTCTTAGCCGTGAAGACCCGGGGTTCGATCCCCCCACTGTCCATTGGACTTTTCATAGCTCGTCACCTCACAGAGGGCATGGCAAACCACTATGTAGTATTTCTGTTTTGTAAACCCTCTCACATGTGCTTCGGAAGGCACGTTAAGGGTGGTCCCCATATCTGTGTCTAGTTGGTTCGGAACATGATATAAAGAAGCGCCTAACTCTAATTAGAGCATGGCACCGCAAGAAATGCCTTACTATTTTCATAATAGCAATGGTGAGCATAAAATTTTTCCAACCTCTGTTTTTCAATGATAAAAAAGGTGAAAACTAAAACCCATTAAACCTGTGAATTACCATTGTAAATGGATACCATTTTTTTTTTACGTCTTATAAATTGCATATTAGAATGGTTTATTAACATTAATATCCTAATTTTGATTTAGTGGTCCTTTTTTATTGTCGCAAATTTACTGTTTAATTAATTTTTATTTTTATAAAAGTTCAGGTATATATTGACTTTAATTATCATAACAAATGACTTAAATCACCCCCTATTATCTAAGAAAAGTAAATAGGGATTATTAAAGTTTTAACAATTGTCTTTAATTTTTTTTCTTAGTATAGCTATAAATAACTTTTAAAAATTCGTTCATTTAACAGTTTATACTATTTGTAAGAGTTTATATTAAAAAAATATTTTTGATTATTTAGGGGGGTCCAAATAAGACCGAGGATATTAAATTTTTTTTTAATGAGGCAACCCGTATGTTACCATGACATTCTAAGTATTTTGGTTATTCATTTTCCTATACCCAAACTTAATAGTTGGAAATTAATAAACAATTAAAAATAAAAAATTTCAAAATCTGATGCATTACTAAGCAAGAACAGTTAAAGATAGAGCAAAATGACTTTAACTTTCCTGTTTTAACTTTTCAAAACTACTTAGCCATAATGAAAGTAAAGCTAAAGGGAAGATAGAATAAATGTCAACTGTTTTTGCTCAGTAAATCGTCAAAACCCATAAAAATTTCAATTTTTAGTTGTTTATGACTCCCACACTATTAGCTTTAGGTATAGAAACATGAATAAAATAAAATGTTATAGAATTTCCTAATCAGTTTATTTGGGCCACTCTATATATTCAAAAATATTTTTTGACGATTAGTATAGATTGCCATATGAACGAAATCCCTAACTTTACTTACCGACGCACACTTGTGTGACAACCGTATATGGACTTTTTTTGAAAAATTCCTGTAAAATATTTATAAAATTAATTGTAAAATTTAAAGCATCATAAAAACATCTCTTGAGAGATCGCAAAAAAGGGGCACCAGTTAAAAGTTAATTAAATCTTTAAATATCGCAAATAACATTTGTTTTATTTGGTCTAAATTTATTTTTTACTATAATAAAATGCTTTATGTTTTAGATGGTCTTCTATAAATGCTATCCTTTCCCAAGTGTCAGACAACATAAAAAATTCCGGCTTAATTATTTTTGCAGTCCACTTTTAATTAGTATATATTTTAAGTATCAACCTTTTACGCTTTATGGTACTTATTTTAATGCATCACCCGAGCTACGTCAAGGGTGACTTGATTAGAGTAATTCTAATATAAAAGTAAATAGGGTCTTAAAAATTTAATTTAAGGTTAAAATCGGTAAGAGAAATTTACGATCGAAAGGTTTGGCCTTTACAAGTTATTTTCTTAATGTGTATTTTAAAAGCAGAGTAACTCAATAAAGATCGTAGATATACAGGGTGAACCCAAGTTTTTTATGTCTTATTTTAACAGTTGATAGAAACACATTATTCTTTGAAAAATGTTTTTAAAAAATATGTCGGCAAATGCTTCAATGTCAAGATACAGGGCGTTTTATTTGTTTTTTAAATGTATCAAAATTTAAAAAGTTTTGTTTATAAAAAAATTACACTTTTAATCAGGTTTAGGTATTTAGTCAAATATATTTATTTATTTGTTTTAATATTTTTTACAAGAATTTATCAGTTCCTTATACAAGCCAGGCCAAAAATTTTAAAATCCTTAGCTCCCTAAAAAAAGTTTTGATATTTAAAATATAAGTTTCGCGGAAGTTGTACAAAATAAGTTAGATATTAATTTGATCATTGTAGATGGATAAGTTAACTATGGGCAGTGAAATTGTACATCATCTATCACTAATAAAAATAACCTGGATTATTTGCTGCATTCTGAAAACATTACAAACGCACTATAATCAAAGAATTGGTTTAATCCTCAAAAAAAAGTTTTTAAATAATAACACGAAACGCTGTAATTGATCTGATTCCAGGGACGGTACAGCTATATTGATCAAATCTATTATATAATGTAATAAACCTTTTGCCTTTGGGTGCAGAGATAGATGCAGTGGGAATCAAACTAAAAATTTCAAATCCAATATCATAATTTATAGTCTTTATTTATATTAAACCTAAAATTAAAATACCAATTAACTAATGGTTAGCTATTCCTGGACCTTTTATGGGGGTGGGATTTCAATGCTCATAATGTGGCTTGGGGTTGTGGTTTAAATTAAATAGCTGGAAATAACCTTCTAAATGTCTTACATCGATGGAATTTAGTTTATTTAAATAATGGTAAACATATTTACATTGGTTATCAAAAACATTAGCTATAGATATACAATAACAACTCTAATAGATGATACAATAACAACTCCAGATATAGCCAATTATTTTCATTGGGATACATTTCTTGGATCCATGTTGATCTGGCCATTTACCAATAATTATTATATAAAGTAGCTAATTTAGACATTTTAAAACCAAAGAAAATAGTAAATTATCAAGTATTTACATAGGAAATGTAATCTTGTTTAATTTTAATTTAAACTTAATTATTGTTCAACTTTTGGATAAATTGCAATCAAAAATGTGTAGGTAATACAGTATTAAGAGTAGTACATTTTATTTAAAACGCTAAACAACAGCATTAGGCATTTATATAAATGGTTCTTATTTTGTGTTATTTTTTTATAAATTTAACTTTTAAAATTGCAGATACAATTACACCCCCAACTTGAAGTCCCTTGTATCTCGAAAGTGAAGACTGTAGATGACCAGTCCCAGTCCTACTTTGATAGGTATTTTCGAACCTTCTAATCCAAAAAAATTTACAGAATAATTTTGCCCTTTACAGCTCTTAATAAAGCAACATAAAGTGCTTCTTGCATGTATTCCTTTACAGTACATTTTTAGAAGCCTCGAACATTTTACCAGTAGAGGAGCTTTCCTCGCCTGAGGCGGTACCACCCCACTTGCCCTTTAAAGGACTCGTGAAGTCTTAGTACGTTTCGAGTTCTGGGCGGTGAGTCAGTTTTTTTTCTTCCCCTCCTTCTTCTCTTTTAGTTTTCCTTCTTCCTCTTCTTTCTTTTCCTTTTCCTTTCTTTTTTTTTCCCTCTACTAAAATTTGGAAATAATGATGATGGCACACCGAACGTGTATCCGGGGGAAAAAACCCCTCCATTCGGTTTCCGGGCAGGGGTACATTTGGGGGCCACATCAAAAATCTGATTTTCGTTTTACAAAATATTGGGCTTAACTCTAACGTGAACTCTGTTCACCATTATCTTAATCCTCCAAACCCCACATACTATTTACCGAAACCCAAATAAGTCCCAAAACAGCAACCAACCACCTCCTTTTCCCAGGTTATGAACCTTCCCTTTCATCTTTTCGACCCCATGGCGGCGTTTGTGCTTGTTCGCAACGACCTGGCTTGTGTGGTTTCTAACCTCGAATCGGGTAGGCCTGATATTTTTTGGCTTAAACTTACTTTCAGGGTCTTCTACTAAATTCATCTGCTGTATATACCGGGTCCCCGTCTGAAAATTTCCTTCCAACGAGTTTTTTGATTTCCTTTCAATAAAGATCGACAATATTATTTCCAGTTTCCACTGGCCGAAGTAATCGTCCTCGGGGATTTTAATGTTCATAATAAGGATTGGCTAGGCTCCACAAAAACTGATACACAAGGCAAAAAGAAAAGCAGAAATTTCGCAATCAGCAACTCCCCTACCCCCCCAATTATGGAACCTACCATTTCTAGGGTTCCCAGCCATAATTCTAACCCCTAGATCTTTTTCTTACTTCCACCCCCGAACTCTATCAAGCATCAGTAACTGCCCCCCTTGGTCGCTCTGACCATGGTTTGGTCACCGTATCATACTCCACTCATTTTGAGGCAACTGAAAGCATGCCGCCACGAACCGTCTGGCACTACAATTCGGCCGACGGGATGGTCTAAGAGATTTTTTTTGCCAGCTCCCCTTTGGGAGTCCTACCTGTTTTTCTACTCACGATCCTTCAGAAATATGAAAAACAAATTACCAAACAATTCAACTAGGCATTGAGACCTATATTCCCCACACACAAAAAAGAACCCCATAACTTCAAATCACAAACCGTGGTTTTCTAATCCTGTGACAAAGCCAGATTTTTAAAAAAATTCAAGCCCACAAAAGTTTCTTCAAACCCCAGTCCCGAAAATCGACAGGCTAGCATCGAAGCAAGAAACCGATAACCCAGACCATCTCAGATGAAAAAGACCTTTTTAACAATCGAATAAAAGATAAAGTTCCTCTTGCTCAATGGCAGTGCTTTTGGTCCTTGCCAAAAAAATATTATCAGAACTTTTGCACAAATTTTTCCACCCCTAATCTCTGAAGATGGAATTTTTCAACCTCCAAAGGAAAAGCCGAACTATTTGCCAAAAAATTTCCCCTGCCAATTCTACGCTTTGATCCTCCTATTAATCTTCCTCTTCCAACAGTTGTCCCTGTTTCTCATAAAATGTCCGATATAATTTTTAAAATCAAACAGATCAAGCGTATTTTTCTTCTCTTAATACTAAAAATCGTCTGGGCTGGATGGGCAATTTACCAGGGAATCAAGTCTTTAAAAAATTTAATTAAATATTAATTAAAAAAAAAATTTAATATAATATATCTCTTCTTTCAGTTGTTTGCAAGGTAATGGAAAAATTTTTCAATTCCCAAATCTTAAAGTATCTGGAAAACATAAGATCTTACATGATAGACAATATGGATTCCGTCACAGTAGATCCACAGCTGATCTTCTTTCCTTTGTCTCACACAACTGGAACAAGTCCTTTTAGTTTCTTGGGAAACCCAGATCGTTGCTCTTACATATTCAAAGCTTTCGATCAGGTCTGGCATGATGGGCTTCTTAACAAAATTCCCTTTTTACGGTTTCCACCTAAGCTTTTCTCTTGGCTTTCCAGTTTCCTTTTTTAATCGACGTATATCAGTTCAAATGTAGATTTTTCATTCCTCCAGCTTCTACCAAATTAATGCTGGTGTGCCCCAGGGCTCAGTGCTGGCAATCCACGCTGTTTCTTCTACATATTAACGATCTTCTCTCTTCCACAATCAATCCCATTCATAGTTTTGTGACGATAGTACCCTCCACTCTTTGTATTCAATTTCTTAAGCCACCGTGTAATTCTTTATTTTGAAAACAAGCGCAGGTCAATGCAGATATCTCTTTTACAAGACCTTTAAACTTATCTTGATTGGGGCGCCAAAAATCGTGTTCAGTTTAATGCCCCAAAAACACAGTCATGTCCTGTTCGCGAAAAAGTTTTGAATGCTCATCCCTTAAAATGAGCGGCCAAGTTCGTGCAAACAAAGAGTCGTTTAATCTAGTCGGCGTTACTTTTGAGAATAACCCCCAACTGGCAAAACACATTTTATCCTGGTTGGGGAGCTTCAAAAGATTGATTCCCCTTCGAACCAGAAAATATTTCTTTCCAATCTGTACATTTTGTATGTATCCCAAATCAGACCCTCTTTGGAATATTGTTCTCATGTCTGGGGAATGGCGTCCCCTACAACACTTAGCATTCTGGACTCCATTCAAAAAGAGCTGTTCGTCTAATTAATGATCCAACGCTCACAGAAAGGCTTCCTCTTTTTTTGCCCATCGTCGAGCTGTAGGAGATTTGTCGCCTTTTTAGGTATTTTCACGGCTTCTGCTCAGAGGAATTGGCCAGTATTATTTCCCTTTTTGGCAGCTCCCAACAGAGCAACACGTAGTGCAACTTTTATGCAAACCTTTTTCAGTTCAGTTTGAGAGCCCCAACTTTCCCCCTTTCTTCGTTCCTTTATTCCTAGAGTGTCAAGACTATGGAATTGCTGCCCGCAGAACTCCTCCCAATCTCCAAAAATTTAAGTCCCGTGTGAACAAACTCCCTCTTACCTCACTGAAGACACCCAGGTACGTTAGTACTTAGGCATCAGCCTTCGTGGACTGTCCCAAAAAAAAAAAAAAAACCCCCCTTTTTTTTTGCTAAAAAGCGGGAAATGAAGTATATTCTTTCCTCTTCTTATAAAAAAATTAAGTCCTGTTTAAATAAACAATCTTTGACTTTCTTTAAGATAACCACGAAACGTTAGTACTTAGGCAAGCCGTCGTGGAATGTCAAAATTTAAAAAAAGAAGCATTTATTTACAGGGGTTTGCATTTTCCTCAAATACTAACACTACGCTAGTATTTGCCGTATAAGCCTTTATAGACTGCACGTATATAATAAAAAATAATAAAAAACTCTGATGTAGTAACACCACTTACATACAAAATAAAAACTTTCTTGAATCTTTATTATAGGGTTTATCAATTAGATATGTTTTTATGAAGATAATAGTGTTTAAATCCTTTAACCCAACAAACATAATTAAAACAATATGGAGCTAAAAAAGTAAAAAGTTATTACAAGCTGGTATATTTTAATAAATTAGTTAAAATGTGTTTTCCAATAATACGAAATTATAGATCGGATCGCACAATCCCATTACCACCAAATAACAATGGATTCGAAACAATAAAAAAAAAATGGTATAATTAGCTGAATGCCATTGAAATAATGCATTGTCCCTAACAAAATTAACATAAACAACTTTTGTTGGACTCATCTTCGACGTTGGGGGGTCCGCCGTTAAACTGACATACAAACGTCAAAAAAAAAGTTTTTTAGATTATAAATAGCCTTTTAAAAATTAAGAAAAAATTATAGGAAAAATAAACGAGCAGAAAAATAATGATCAGACCTTAGAGTATCGTTCAAAGTGCCAGCCATTGACCAATCGGTTGTAAGTCAAGCGCACAGCTTGCTCGGGCCAACCACTTTCATATCGCGGTCTGACGACTTTTGGAACGACGAATTGACCATTTTTTATGCATGTGTATCTATAACATATCTAAGTTTCCAAAGGCTATATAAGGCTCGAAAAACTGATGCTTATTAAGTTACAATGCGCTGTTTTAATGGTATTGGCAGCAATTTTTTATTAAAAATATGTCTTTGAAAAAATGTAATAAAATGGACCTGAAATAAAAAATTTTTACCTTCCTCCCCCCTAAAAATTTCAAAAAAAACAAATGCTTTATTTAAAAACAAAATTGTGAATTTTAATTGTTATTCGCACAAAAAATTTAAAAACATATTTTTATGTTGCGTATTTTCGTTTATGGTACATTCCAAAATTTTGATACTTTAATCATTTTTTTGTTACAGGTTTGGGGAGCGTGAAAAAAACACGATACATAACCGTCACATCAACATTTGAAAAGAGCCTGGAAAAAACCGAACCGACTTCACACTCGGCCGACAGAGCCGTTAACCGAAAATATTCTTGCGACGACAAGCAATTACGCAAAAGTTAACAACTTGGGCTCGAGCATCGCGACATTGCCTCCCATTTATCTCGCATCAGACGTCCTACGCCTCCCTAGAAACACTTTTGAAACATTTAGCACAACGCAGACAGTGCTAAAGAAAACATTTTGCCTGTTATTCGCAGTGTCAAGAAAAACTAGTTCCACTTTAGTGCAGACGTACTTAATAACTCGGTTAGTAACAGCTACGAAAAAACCCCTTTCCCCCCATGGAGGCGTATTTATTTTAATCCCAGCAAGACGCTTAATGAGTTTAAAAAGCCGTCTTGACGAAGGGCCCGGGTCGGAGCTGCATCTCGAACTTGAATTCGGGGATAGTAACGAGGGAAAAACGAAGACGGATTGCCGCGAAAAATTCTCCCCGCGGACTTGGATCTGGCAAATATTGGCACTGATTTTAAATTATAAAACCGACAAGGCAAAAAATTTAAAAAAAACTTAAGAAAGACAGCAGCAACAAAAGAAATCTTCGTCAAACGATGCTCATTGTCGCAACAAAACTTAAGTCCCGATCAGCTTCCCCGCAGTTAGCGCTGTTACGACTTTTAAATCCAGCTGCAGCACAGGGTCAAGGGAGTAACCACGTCGAAGCCTGTTATTAAACTTTGGGGACTGTTAAAACGAAAAACACGTCCTTCCAGTGACGCAAGGGCATAATTCCCAAAACTTAAATACAATATCGGGTTAAAGGGGAACCTTTTTAAAAAACTGAATATGAGTTCGAACTAGCACATAGCACCAGCTTTCCCGCAACCTATTCCTCAAATACCACAGATTCCGCAAATTCCTCAAATTTCAAAAACCACCAATAAATCCGTTCCAACAACCTCAACCCATTTACAGTCATCTCACCAGTGACCCAGAACACAGTGGTACCAAACAAACAGCAAAATATTGGGAAACTTACCTTTGCAAAAAACAGCGTTAACGACAGAGTTTTCACGACTGTTGTACCAACAGTAGTTACAACTTATCTTACTGCCTCAGTACCACTTGTTGCGCCGACAGCTGCTTTTCCGGGATATTTTCCCGCTCCGTATCCAGCCTACCCTTATGTTGGTTAGTGGAAGATAATCACGTATTATGTGCTTAAGTAGAAAATTGTAGATTAATGGACAAACAAGCAATTTTTTTAGTGATATAAACAATCAGAATAGCTAGTGTCTGTTTTTTAAAGGAATTCTTTACAAAAACTGTTGGGTGCTATGTGAGTACACAGGACTTTTTATTTATTTTGTTGTGCTAGCATAAGTTGCAATAAACTGAATTAATGGTTCTTAATATTAGAACTCAGTAAGTGACTTTGAATAAAGCAATGTGAGATTAATATTTTTAATTACAATAAGATTTTTATATTCATTTTGTAAATATCCATGCATTCACCTCTCATTTTTAGTAAATTAGTATATTTTGTAATAAATCAGTGTATAGATATGTAATAGTGTTTATAAATTTTACTATATCAAAAGAAATCTAAGCAGAAATTATATAGAAAATTTCAATTTTATTTTTTTTACGCTGTATTTAGAATTTTATCAAACATTATTAAATTAGAATTCCATTATTTTATTATTTTTTTTAGGTTTGGTAACAAACCTTAAAAATTTTTTTACTTTTTTAAAAAAATATCAAATTTTTTATTTTGTTATTTAAAAGGGTTTTTTTAAAAAGTTTATTATATAATTTTAAAATTATTCAAAATTCTCTTAATTCCAGATACATGCTAATCCAGACATTTAGTTATCCGGACACGGGATTGTCTGCCTTGCAATCATCTTACTTTATTTAAAAAATGTTCTACTGATTGTCCTGTTCGATGTGTGTACTTTTTTAGTTGATATTTATTAATTTTATTGAGCTGGTTAAATTCAGACATTAGATTACCTGTATATAACTAGATATGTCACCCATTCAACAGATTCTGTACCGTCAACTACTACATGAATAGTATTGGTAGAAATTGATTGATTTTTGAATATTTTTTGTATATCATCTCGCATCTATTTTTGAATTTTTCTTTGATTTAGTGTACTAAAACTACGACTGAATGACAGGCTGACAGGGGTTTTTTTAAACCATTTGACTTTGAAACACCCCCAGAAAAACCCCCCGGAAAAACAAGTGCGCACTGAGTGTACCGCTGTTCTATTTTAACCCATGATGATATTATAATAAAAGAAAAAATATATTAATTGCGCACTGGTTTTACCTTTTTTTATAACTGATGTTTGATGATAGTTTAAGTACAGCGTTTATTGTATATGTATTATTAAAAGTATATATTGAATGGCCGAAACCGATAAAGATTTTTATACGCTTAGAATATAGAAATGTTTCAATAAATAGTACGAAAATATTATTGGCAATGTCTGTTGTAAAAATTATTTTAATAATTTTATAAAAGAGTCTTAAATAATATATTTCAAATACATATTTAAACTGACTTATTGAAACAGCAGTAAATTTAAGTAATAAATAATTTTATTAAAAGCATGTATTATTAAAAATATTAAATAATTTTTATCGTTGCTCTTCTAAGAAATGGAATCTAACGCTCTGCTGTATGTAAAGGTTATAGTACGTTTGTGAGTAAAAAATAAATATACTTATAACATATTTGAACCTGCAAAAAACGATTTTATTGTTACCCTATTTAATTAGAAACTGTCTGAAAATGTTTGGATAGTATAATATATCCAAATAAATTTAATTATTTTTATACAATATTTGATTTGTATTAAAAATTTAAAATAATAAAGCCATTATAAAACTAAAGCAGTTTTATTTAAAAACCCAAATTCGGGATTATAATTTACCATTAAAACTTATATTTGTTTACTGACAAATTTTTAACTAGTAAAATAATTTTACTAACTAGCCAGTTTAAAAAACACTGCAAAATTAAGGGAATAAGAAAAAATTTTAATTTTTTTAGTGATTTTTTTAGGGGTACATTTCTGATCTTGCAACTTGAATATTCCAGTTTTTACATCTTTTGACCAAAAATTTTTAAAAGCAACGGTTATCGAATATTTCTAAAAAATCATACAAAAAAAAAATTGTAAATTTTTTGTGTCCACGGGCTTGGAACTTTTTTCTAAAAATAAAATCATGTTATAGAGTTAATGGCCTGTTTATTTAGCATTTTTTTTTAAATTTTTCTCTACGATGATTGGTTTTTGGAGATATATGACTTTAAAAGCAAAAGGATTCTTTTTGGGTTTTAAACCCTCAATTTTCATATGAAAAATGGGTTTTGGTCAATTCATTTCGTTCGATTTGCCAATTCGCAGGTTTGTGGGTAGTGCATTGGGGTGTAATAATGCGTGCAAACATTAGAGTCCTCATCAATATTCGCAAAGATGCGGCGGATTTTTCAGAACAAGGAAAAATTTTTTTTCACCTTGGTAGGTTAAAATTAAGGAATAAAAAAAATTAACGACAGGCTAATTTCAAAGAAAATTTATCTTCGATTTTGGTACTGCCTTTCAATTTTTTGTCAGATGATTGGTTGCTGTTTAAGCCAAAAGTATGCTTTTGCATTTTAAGTCGGATATCTCCGGAACCAGTTATCATCAAAAAAAAGTTTTAAAAAATTAAGCTAAATAAACAAGCTATCAACTCTATACCATGACTTTGTTGTAAAAAAATGTTCAAGCCCATGGACCCAAAAGAAAAATACAAAAAATTTTTTTTTTCGTGATATATCTTCGAAATACTTGATAACTGTCGCTTTTAAAAATTTTTGGTCAAAAGATCTGAAAACTAGAATCTTTATGCTTCAAGATGTTGTTTTTACGATTTCCATAATGATTGATTTTTTTAACAGAAATATAGCCCTCCAAAAATCACTAAGAAATTCACAATTTTTTCTTACTCTCTTAATTTTTTGCAGTGTAGTTTGGCGTTAAACTCAACAGCCTATTTTACAAAAAACACTTTATTGATTTTTGTTTTGGTAATTTTTAAACCAGATAATGAACAAAAATAAAAAACATTAAATTTTCACGATATACACGCAATCAATTCATCAATTTACACCAAAATTTTACAAATTAACCCGTATTTCTTTTTAAAACCCTTTTCAGAAAAAAAAACTGATAAAAACGATGTTCTCCGTAAAGATTTGTCAGTCACGAAAATTTACTAATCAAGCCTAATGATTTTCGATTAAGTAACTTTTTTGTAAACTGCTTTATATAGGATGTATAGTATTTTAACAAAAAATGTGTATGTTTTATAAAAAATATTATTGTAAGTTAAGTATTATTTAATTTTTAACAAAAAAGGGATTTAGGGGGGGGGTCCAGATCAACGCAAAAAAAAAAGGTTTTCAGCAAGTGCTCAAAGTGATATTATTCCGCACGCGACTGCCATTGCACGACGTGTAGCGGAGTTCGGACAAGCAGTCCAGTGCGAAACAACCACTTTGCGCATGCGCTAGAAACAATATTTTTTTTCTACAAGCCTCACCTAACAACAAAAATAAAACAATGTTTTTTTTTAAGTTTCTAATAAACTTTAAAGGAACTATAATAATTTAAATTTATATAGTGATAATAATATTGGAAAATAACATGATTTCCTATTAATATAATTTTACCAAAAATACCTATGTTAAATGAGGGTCAAGTTCCTATCCAAAAATCTGGAACCCCTAAAATACTGAGATCTAATATTAGACCAAGTTCTGTGCACATTTTTTTGACCAATTTCCCTGTGGATAAATATAGAATTTTTCGGATTTCCCAAAAAAAAATGGGGAGTCAAATGTTTCCTTTTTTTGTCCTAAACCACTCATAAAATCAAATTTTTACTTTCTTGGGAAGTCCAACTTTTAAATGAGTCAGAGTTATCAGGAGCCAGTCAGTCAGCTTCTAGTTTTAAGGTAATTAGAATACTTATGTCAATTAACATACCGACTCTCATGTTTGTGCAAAGTGTTTAAAGGAAACAAAAAGTAAAATAACCCCATTACCGTTTGCCTAGATAACAAAAAAATAATGTATCGGCATTTCGCAAACTAATTGCAGATCCTGTAATTTTATATAGTGGATGGCTTACGGATCGGTTTATTGTACGGCTTAATGAACGCTGACTGTACTCATAACTTCCTTACCTGTAAGATTTTAAAGTAGTTTTTCGCATTAGTCCGGAAAAGTGGTGCAAACCATCAAAAAAATATTATCAGGTTTAAATTCCATTAAAAGTATTTATAATAAATCTTGCATTTGTTTTACATAACTAGAACAAGTTCCTTGAGATGGAAGCTCTACCCTCTTTTATCAAACCGATGCTCGAGTACCTCAAAGCTTAGATCAGGCACTTTCTTTCTTCTTTACGATCAAGATCTTTTTACTTTTAGGTTTAATTTTATTTAAAGATTTCTTTATGAGATAACTGAAACCTTTGAGAAAGCTTTGTAAAATAATTTAAATTCATCAATAGGCTCATCATAGTTGGTGTCAGGCGGAGTTACATAAATGTATTTGGGAGCAAAACAGCTAACTGTATTTTATATTTTAAGACAAGACTACTATCAACAGCTTGTAATATTGGCTATTGTCTTGTAATAAAGCCATTATTTATGTTACTACTTACCGATTATTCAATAGAATTTAATACTAGATACTATAAAATAGGTATTGAAAGATATTATATATTTTTATTATACGCCTGTTTTGTAATACCATTTTAATTGGCCTTTATATAATATTATTTTGTATGGTTTTGCAAAATAGTGTAAAAATAAAACCTGTTTAGTAGTGAGATTTTCATTTTAGGTAATAGAGTTAAAAAAAATATTTTTTGCACCAGTTTTGTGTGTTAATCCTAGAATTAAATTTTTACATACCATTTTTCAAGCAATTTTACAACTAAAATAATTTCGGAATTTAATTCTTATATATGGAAAGAACTGCCAATTGGTGTGTCGATGTTCAATAGCTTTTTGTAGTATATTTAAGGAAAGTTTAAAATTTATATAAAATTAATTGAGCTATACTACAACAATTTTATTTTTGTAAGAAATACATTCGTTTCCTCCTCCGTTTTGCGCGTTACATCAGACGATCTAATTTTTTATACTTTTTTTTTAAATAATTAATAAATAGTTTTTAACGTACAGAAAACCAAACTGGTTATAGTAAAGTAATATTATTTATATAATGGCTTGATTTCCTTTTTCGTCAGCGCGGCAAGCCGACAATACGTTGGCAATAAATGATCAAAGGAGTCACTTTCCAAGAAAATAAAATTTATATTCTCCCACTTTATTAAATGCTTTTTTGGAGCAAAATGAACTGGTTTAAAGAATTAGTTTGATTTATTCAGCAGTTAACGAATTAAAATATTTTTTTTTCCGTCCAAAAATTGGGGGCGTTGCGGGTTTTTTTTTAAAGTAAGTAAATTTTGGGTTTACTTAAAAATAATTTGGGTAAAAACTATTGATTTTATTTTTTGTATAAAATTTATTAGGTCTAAAAAAAATAACATTTATGCAGTGTTTCAAAGTGGCGTCATATGGGAAACTTTTTAAAAAAATTTTTTTTAAAATTCTTGGGGCCCAAACCCAAATAAAAAAATAAAAATTTTTAAAAAAATGGTTTTTTTTAAAAAAAGACTTTTTGAAAATGTTTTGAAAAGATGGAAAAAATTTTAAAATTTTTTTTAATGGTTTTTTAATTAGTTTTAAAAATTTTAAAACTTTAAATTTTTTGTTTAAAATTTTTAAAAAAAATTTAAATTTTTTTTTTTTTGGAAAAAAAAGTAATTTTTTAAAATTATTTAAAAATTTTTTTAATTTTTAATTAAAATAAATTTCAAAAAAAAACCAGGGGTTTATTTTAAAATTTAACTTTTACAAGAAAAATTTTTTTTAAAAAATTACTGTTTGTCAAAAAAATTAATAACCCTAAAAAAATTTTTTCAAAAAAAAATCTCAAAACTGTCCCATTTTTTAAAAATTTGACATAAGAAAAAAAAGGTCAAAAAATAAATACCGGGCAAAAAAACCTTCTTTTTTTTAAAACTTTTTTTTTTACAATCCACGTAGGCGGTACCAACGTACCGTGAGTATTAAAGGGAAATAAAGGTAGTTTTTTTTATACAGGACTTAATAACACTCTAGGAATAAAAGCATACGAAGTGAAAGGTTTTGGGGGGCCAAATGTGAAAATCGGGGGAAAGTACCTATAAATCCGGGACCTCGTTTTGGTAAGGGAAAAATATTTTTTTTGGATCATTAATAAACCCCCGGGATGGAATCAAAATGGTAAATGGTGTATGAGAAATTTGCGATACATACATAGTGTATAGATTAAAATCGGAAAAGATTTTTTAAAAGAGAAAACCAATATATTTTTTTAA
>JAHBCN010000873.1:145044-177700 GCA_019359885.1 Listronotus oregonensis
GTTTTTAAAAAATTTTTTTAAAAATAGGTTAATTAAATGTGATTGTTAGACTAATAAAAAATACAACAATTGTCTTACCTAACTAATACGAGTTTTAAATAGAGAAAGGAAAGAGTTTAGGAATATTGTGAGGAAAATATATTTTTACATGCTAAAAACTAAAAGAACATTAAGATAAGTTTATTTCTGTAGCAATTTTTAGTTCGCAATAAATATTGGTACACACAATGAACAAACGATATTTTTTACTTTTCGTTCATGAATGTGTGGTGGGTTGGTTTAACATATTATTTGTTCACACATAATGAACTTGTGTGTATGAGTAGTATTGAATTATGTTGAAATATAAAAAATTAACCCGTTTATCGTTTTTACGTTCGACTAGGTTTTCCATTTAACCCTTTTTCTTTCGGAATTAAACTCTTAAGATTTAATCACACATGCACAAATATAACTGGTTTAATTTCCAAAGAAAAACTTATTTCTTTTGGAATTACAGTTTAATTTGGAGGTAAAGCTCTTGGAGATTTAATTAGAAAAAAAAACGTAAACAAAAGTAACTCGTTTAATTTTCAAACAAAAAGTAATTGGAAAAATTTAAAAAATATTCAATAAAAAATCCAGCACTTATGATAAAATTTTACAAAGCAGAATATCAATAATTTGTTTTGACAAAAAAAAATTCACACATTTCAACATATGATGCTTTGCTTAAGTATAAAAAAATGTATTTTCTTTTTCTAATTTACGTGGTTTTTATGTCCCAATAAATGTTGTGCTTTGAGTTAAATGACGTAGACATATGATTTGTCTACGGTCATAATATGTTTGATACTAAACATGTTATTATATGGGCACTGATCTTAAACGCCCACACATATGTAGACGTTTAATAAAAAAATATTTGTCCACACCAACAAAAAAGATACATTACATGAACATAAAATTATTTGACCTTTCCCTATATCTATGTGCCATAATCTAAAGTAAAAGAATAATTTAAAATAAACTTGGCCTCTTGCTTTCCTGATGGCAACAAAACAACAATAATGTTCGATAATATACACAAGTTTTTTATGTATAAATGCCTACAGAGGTGTGGTAAAATAATGAAAAATATATTCGTCCACACATGTGTGGACGATTAGTTAAAAATATTATTTATCCACTGTGTGGACGAACATCTACTGCGTTTGTGTTATTAAAACCAAACCCATAGAGATATATTATAAAATTTTAAAAATTAACTTATGACCGGGTTAGCTAATTCGTCAAAGATTATTTAGTTACTACATTTTAATAATTAGGTTTTAGTACCAGAACAAATATTTAAAATATTTTGCTACAGAAAACATGATAATATCCATTATATTTGCCTTAATAATGGGCATTGCCTTTAATCCAGAAGTATGTCCGTTCAGTATTTCTTGTGGAATTTTGTGAATATTTTCTTAAGATCATATTTGGTGACAATCAAAAAATCTTAGACATCCATTATCTTTTTTTTTAAATTATTTGCACGACAATTTGGATACTTCTATTTCTGTTCATCACATTTGATATTATAAGTGCTGTCTATCTGGTCTTCTGGTCTTAATTAAAATATATTTCTGTATTTCTTACTTTAAACAAAATTTGAATCAGAAGACATTTAATTTCAAACACTTTATATTATAAATTAATTTGTTTTTTTTTAATATTTTTTTATTATGTAAAGTAAGCACAAGGTGATATATTGGAGTATTGTTAGAGCAATTTCAATTAGCTACACTTCAATAATCGAATTTATATATAAAAATATTTGTCGCAATTTCGGATGCAGCAATAAAAAACTAGAGAAGAAAAGTTGTACACTTCTATGGATATTTATGATTTATGTTTTAGTATTTGCACTTTTTTTGTAAAATAATTAAATTAATAAATATTAAAAAAAGGGTTTTTAAAGGGCTGTAACTTAAAAAAAAATAAAAACTATAATACATATTTTAACTTCCGAACAAGTTTTTTTATACTTTAAAGAAATGGGTTTTAAAATATGCAATAATAATTTTAGGCCTGTATTAAGAAAATGTATTTAAAGAAACAAAACCAGATTTATAAATAAGTTAGACCAATTTTGATGTGTAAAAAAAGTATCATGAAAAGTTTCTTTGGTAACCAGTTTCATGCAAAAGACTTTCTTAAAAATACTTTTTAAAAAATTAATATTTCAAACATATTTACAATTTTTTAATGCCATAATATTGGGCTACAAATTTTTTAACATCTTGCCTTTATTCCGTCCGACATTCTTGTACTTTCCCATTAAATTTGTAACACCCTTTATACATAAAATAGGTTACTGAAGGTTTTAAATTTCGATGGTATCATTTGCATAACAATTCTATATAATGTCAAAGCTATCCCCGAAGGTTTCTCTATGCATTCTCTGCAAGCCAATGCAAATGCAATCTGTGTAAACTACTAAACTAAACATATTTATTGCAGATCGCCCGGCAGATGGCAGTACAAAACAACATCTAAGCCTCGCGTAACAATCCGAAAACAAAACGACGATGACGATGTTACGAACAATAATGAAACATTGGAAACCACTTCGTCTAGTAAACCAGAGGCAGCCCAGCAAAACAAGGATGGTTACACCCCAAGCAGATCGGATGATGTCGATAGCCTAGAAGGGTCGGAGTCAATTGCCACAATTATCGATGAAAAGCGCTACCGAAAATAAGCTCGATGTCCCACGCTGCCGTTGAAACTATTAAAGTTGAAATTTCGACTCCGCCGGATTTCAAGGATATATACTACGAGATCGCTACGATTAAGTCACCGTATACGTTTCAGGTAATATAAAATATTATTTTTCTTGAATATTTGTATTAAAAACTTTATAAAAATAATATACACTGGCGGCTCGGGAGCTCGTGAGAGATGGCTCTGGGGCGCCGCACAGTGGTACAAACCCCAATAACTTTACAGCTCATATAGTTCATTCGTTTAGTCTCGTTTCTTTATTCCTGTCTTCAATTTGCACATCGATCATTTTTTGGGAGTTTTAATTTGGGTTTTTATGTTTCTGGAATTTTTCTCCAAACCTTAGTTTTTATGAAAAAAAAATCATAATTTTTGGCGCAAAAATGATCATCGAAAAATTGTTCTATTCGGCCATTTTTTTAGAGGTCCCAAAATATGTCCAAAAAGTCCGAAAAAGAATATCGCTATTCCTTAAACAATTCTAAACAATTTTTCTTTTTCTGTCCCTTTTATGAGTAAAAGTCCTTTGTGCGTGAAAAATTTTGGAACTTTATGACAAAACGTCATTAAAAGTTCAAAAAAAAAAAAAAATAGGAAAAATGTTGCCTCTTATTATTATGTGGACAGTCTTTTGGGAGGCTTAATAGGAAAAATATTTTGAGCAAGAAAAGGTATGCCGAAACTTAATTTGGCGCATTTTTTTTTTTTTTTTTTAATCAAGGTTTGGAGACAAAGTTTCGGAAAATAAAAACCCAAATTAAAAATCCAAAAAAGGGTCACGGACAATTCAAGACCAGAATTTAAAATAAAATTGAGATTAAATAGATGAACTATATGATTTGTAAAGTTATTTGAGTAGAACAGTGTCGCTTCGTCCCACTGTGCGCCGACCTCCCAAAAAAATATAAGATGTTTTTATTTAATATTTATATTTACTTTAAAGAAAAGAAATAAATTTGTACTTATACGTATATCTATTTAACAAAATTAAGTATACATTTAAAAGAAAACAAATTATACTACACAAAGCTTTTATGTTCCTATCGGGCAGCGCTCGTACTGGACCATTGCGGTTTAATTCTTAAGAATCCGCCCGTCCAGTAAAGCCTGAAATATGCAACATACGTCAGGGTTGCCATGACAACACGGCGATGTTGCGGCTTACTTTGGGACTCCGTCATATTTGTCCCTCAGCTAATATCCATGTATTTATTCCCGCTTTCGCGTTAAAAACAAATAAAGAATCAGGCCTTTTTTTTAAAGGGGAGTAAACACAACAATTTAAGTTTATTTTTCGATTATATAGTTCTTCTTTACAAGTTGTAGTTATTTAAATTAAAAGAGGGGGAATTTAAAAATTTGTATTTACGTTTCTTAATTTAGAAAAAAAGGATTTAAAAGCAATGGATGTCCGACGCCAAACTAAACATTTTAAAAATGCAAACAAAGTGTAAAAGTGCGCAATCCCGTAAATTTGACAAACATATGTAGATGTGTGGTGGTGCAGAGAAAAATTATCTTTTCTGTTTTATCTCTTTACTATTCGGTGGTGAAGATAGGGACTAAAGTCGATGTCAATGTCCTAAAGCATCTTTTTCTAAGAATAAAAAAGCACAACAATGGTGCCGAGCATAAAAACAATCTAGCTGGATTTCAGTTAAAAACAAATATTTTGTCATGTATTACCAAAACGGACGCTGAACTCATTCGCAAGCATAATGAAATTATGGTGTCAAAATTAGTGACATTTTAAACTTTAATGAAAAAATAATTAAAAAGCTATTGCTATAGTATATCTTGTTACCAGTTACCTAAACAAATTTAATTTTTTTGTGTTGTTTTAATGACATTTATTGTAAGCTAGGTAAATACATCACGTTTTTAGAACAAAAAAAATAGCAGGCTTATTCAAAAGCCTTCTCGTCAAAATTTTTAAATAGTGATTTAAAATTTTTCCAAATTTATAAAAAAAAAGTGTTGCTTATAATTTTAACTCCTTTGCTTTTTGTTTATAGGTTTAAATTAGGTTTTTTTCCCATAAATCAAAAAAAACTGATTTATTGGATTTTTTAAAAAAATAACAATTAAAAAAGTAATTGGGGATTACAGATTTTTATGTAGATTGACAAAAAAGCTATTTATAGAACAATTTTTGGGCCAAAAAGTAGCACTTTTTTGTATAGGGGAAAAAAAGATTTTTTTACTAGTAAAATGTAAGTAACGGTCGTCAACAACAATTTTTAAAATTTTATTAAAGAAATTATTACATATTTAACAACGAATTAATACATAATTAAACAAAACTAAAGTAAGTTATCTAAGATTCCGTCTTCATCGGTCTTCTGCAATTTTTTTTCATTACACCACTGTCTAGAAGCTTTGTATGTCTCTTCATACGTTCTTGACTTCGCTGGTAGTAAGAAGTCCTTAAATGCTACTTCAGCCATTTTTATTTCTTCTTAGACTTCTTAGATTTTCACTTTGGCATACAGTACTATTTTAATTCTGTTTGTTCTAAATTAACACCCTCTTTAAATATTCGATTTAGTTTAGCTTTATTCCTGATAGTATCATTTATTTGGGATTTTCCAACACCAAACTTTTCAGCCAGTTTTCGCGATCCCAAAGCGTACTTTTTAGTTTTCGCGATAACATAATTTTTTTTCTTTGGTGACAAACGATTTTATTTAAATAATTAAAAGTTTTTTTAAATTTCCAACACAATGACTTTTTTCTTATCAATTTAAGACGGAACAAAAAAAATTTTTTAAGATAATGCCCCGCCCCTAATGCTGTTTGGGCCCGGCCATAAATATCATTGTTGGGTATTTTCACCCCAATATTTGGGGAAAACAATCATAAAATTAAAACAATTTATGCAGTTATAAAAAAATTGAAGGTAATGACGTTTTTTTCCCCCCAGGGGCTGACTAATACGAAAAAATAGGTAGTGTTGGTAATAAAATTTAATTAT
The DNA here is from genome assembly GCA_019359885.1 of Listronotus oregonensis. Taxonomy (NCBI): domain Eukaryota; kingdom Metazoa; phylum Arthropoda; class Insecta; order Coleoptera; family Curculionidae; genus Listronotus; species Listronotus oregonensis. The sequence goes on from JAHBCN010000873.1 coordinate 150,770, forward strand.
TATCTTAAAAAGTTAGCTTTGTTACACGACGTGGTGTAAAACACCATTAAACATTTTTTTCGTAGTAATTTTCATGTTTATTGGTTCCCCATTAAAACGTATCTAGTGTAACGGGATATTGTATATTAAATTTTTAATCACCGCGTAACTGAAGGACATAAGCAAACGCGTTTAATTTAAGCTATATTACGAAGTTTATCAAGTTACCCGTGTAGTTCTAATGCATACGTAAATTCTCCTGCTATTTATTTGAAAGCTCAAATTTTAGGACTAAATATAAACCTGTTCTAGATACAACGCTGTTGATAGTGCCATATAATTAATATTTTTACACCGACGGTAATGTTTTTTAATTATGATTTGACATCTAATTATTAAAATTTACAATTTTATGTAAAATATTCAACAAGATTGACCTTCGTTGCTTTAGACAAAAATAGTTAGGCTAACGCTTTTACTGACTCTCAACTAACCAATTTCCAAATGCTGTGGGGACACAGGTCCACAATAGCCTTTATCTGAACCCTATAATAGATACATTTTATTAAACTCAATTACATTTCAGTCTTTGAGATTTACTATAAGACTTATCCAAAGTTTTAAAAATAACGTCTTTTAAGTAAGTGCCATTAACTTCAATTCACTTTTCAAGATTTGGCAAGAAATAATTCATGCAACGATTAAGGAAAACCTGATCTATTCACCGGACCTTTTCAGGAATTTGGACTTTAAGATCTTGGACGTGTTAGCCCCACAAAAAAAAGGCTGGTGCAGTTAAGTTCGGGGACCTTAAAAGTCAATTTAAATCCCCAAATAGTGAAATAAGTTTATTAAACACTTTGAACTTTTGGGTTTTAGGGTATGAAATGTCGCTTTATCTTCTTAAATAAAGTTACTCTTTATGTTTTCACGCAAAAAAACTCGTTGTTGAACTGAATAATCCATGAAAATTAAAACTGAACATTAAATTAAGTATGTGTTCAAGCCTAACGATGCTTTACGAAAATTAATTTTTCCTAGTTTTGTGACAGGTACCTACTCGATTAAAAATATGTTGATTCAAATCCATAAGGCCATAGAAGATAATAATATAAAAAAAAACGTACTGACTTATCTCCTATAGAATTTATTTCAATATCAAAATAGGTAGTCTGTTATGGGGAACACTGTAGAATGGTAATAATGATAATCTCTAAGGTTTGTTTTTATAAACTAAACTGTAATGGCGCAGTTATTGTTCTTTTTGGATTATTATTTTTTGCAGTCAATGAAAAATGGCAAATAAATAAAAATGTAGGCATATAGGTGCAAAAAACCCCTTTCGGGGTGTAAATATAAAGATTTAAAATAGCCCCATGAATCGATAGATAAATTAATTCTTACCAAAAAATGCGCTTTGAAGTTTTTTGATAACCCTCTACTTTTTAAGTTATTCTTGATTGAAAATGCAAAGAACCCTGCTTTTTAACAGTTTCTTTGCAAATAACGCAAAAACCTTGCATTTTATACAAAATGTCATTTCTATATTCAATAAAGCCTACAAAAAAAAGATTTTCAATGATTAAATTATATATAAACACAATACTAAACGAATTATGGCTCTTTAAAAGCAGTTTTTTGTTTGCGATAAATTTATTCAAATATTTCAACTTTAGATAACGGAAAAACAATAAAATTATCCGAAAAAAAATATACATTCTTTATAAAAGAACTTAAAAAGGCCTTTAAAATAGGCATTAGTAAAAGTTAAGTAAGTTAAGGTAAAAGTAAAATGGGTTGTTAAAATTTTTTTAAAATTTTGAGCAATAAAACTAGGACATAAATAACTCACTTTATTTATGTCTCACTAATATGTCCCATAGGTTTAAATGGTCTAGAAAGCATAGATTAAAAGGCTTAAGTCTTTTTATTTTTTCTAATTTTAATACAGGGGTTAACTACACCCTGTTTTAAAAGTCCTTAAAAACAAAAAGCGCAAGTTGCGCGTATACAACTTTTGAGTGAAGGGTAAGATAGGCTTATTTTCAAATTAACTAAAAATGATTTACTTATAAAGTTTTCGAAGATAGAACCCTCTCTTTACCTTAGTGACTGGACTATGGATATGTCTTGATACTAGTTTTAATTACTGGTCCGAATCTACAGTGTTGGCAAAACATAGGTCTGTTTGTTAGTGTAAAATGTTCTTGAATAACAAATATACCTCATAGCTCATACATTGTGATTTTACTAAAATAAAATAAAAGTGATTTATATGCATGCAGTAGCCTTGCGTTGCTTTCTCAAAATCTTTTGAGTTTTATATTAACAAACTCTCTTTTACGAAAGACACATATGGGACGTTAGTACTGTTTTTTTTTCCTCCGAATGCCGTCCTAATATACTACCGGAGACAGCGCATCCTCTTGGGTCTCTTTTGTGCCTTATATTCCATTTACTTTTATACCAATCCTTTCACTAGTCTTGTTTTTTCTACAAGTCTGTATTACTCCGAGACTGGTTGGTTGATATATTCCTGTGGGCTCATTTTCGGTTGCCCAAATAATGCCTGGCTTTTGTAATTTAACCTTTCATATTCGCACAAGATGTGGTAGGCTGTTTTTCCCCCTCATCACACATTCTGCAACTTGGATACCTATTGTATGAGCCTATCTTGTATAGGTGTCCTCTTAGGCTATCGTGTCCTATTAGCAGCCCTACTGTTATGAGAAGCCTTTTCCTACTTTTTCTGAGCAGTTCTCCTTTCGTTTTTTTTTAATGGCCCCTTAATAAAGCCTTTGTCATGTCTTATTCTACTGATGCTGGACCAGTATTTCTTGTGTTGTTTTCAATACATTCCGTAACTTGCTCTCGTGCTGTGGTATTGATCACTCCAAGGGAGGGTTCTGGTCCAAAGTATATTGTAAATGATCGTTGTCTCGCTAGCCTATTCTCTTTTGGGCTGTTGCCTTCTTCCAAGACTTTAACTTTTTTTTGGCATTCTCATGTCAGCTTGGAAGTTACTTTTGAGTTGGCTTGTTCACCTAGTGATGCCTGACTGTCTATTATTATGCAGATCTGTTTATTTTTAAAAGCCCTCCTGCTCTTTTCCTTTGCAGTAAAGCATATATTTTCCCTTAAAATACAGAATTGTGTGTTTCTGGTGTGTTTCTAATGGAATAAAAAATTGTGAGTTCCTTATTTCACTGTACTCGCCCGCTTCAGTTTATTGCTCGGTTTTGGATTAATCTGTGTACCAGATGATGTCTCCAAACGTTACTTGGGATTTAGCCATTTGTAGACTATTCCAAAATTTAAAGATACGTAACCAATATATTTAAAGGGTTATTTTAACTAAATTTTATTTTAGATTCTGACTAGACTTTATGTGGCTTTAAATTTAATATTTAAACACATCTGTCATACAACTGAAAGGTGTAAGTAAACCCATTTAATCTATACCCTATTAGAGAGTTCATCAAGTTAGTCATGCAATTTTAACTGCGGGTATGTGGATTCTCCAGACATTAATTCTACTCACTCAAATATTAAGATTAAACGCATTAACTCTCTCTAGTATTATCATTTTCATAGACATAAATATAATAAAGCTTCCTTCCTGTAACGTATATAATAATGTAAAATACCTTTTGCTCGGAGAGAGTTGATGTAGGAAATGAGGTACTTAATAAATAAAATAAATATGTATCCCCAAATGGTTTTCTATTCAGTATTAATGACTTTAGATGTTGTTACAGCCAGAGAGATCAGTCAGTTAAAATATGTAATAATTTTTTCCATAATTACCACCATCAAATACGTACTATTAAATTTATTATTATATAAAATTAGTATGATAATAAATGTTACTTTATAGGTTTCATTTGGCTTCTGCTATTGAATTAAAATGCATTAAATAAAATATTGCCTATTTATAGTGCTTAATGCACAATTAATAGATATTACTAAGCACGGTATTTATTTCAATAACATTTGTATTAATTTAAATTATTCACATTTAAAGAAAAGAAAATATTCTTGAAAATTTTTATCTTAAAGAAACCCGAGCGTAATTCTCGTACATCACGAAGGTTTTTTAGTCGGTTAGTCGGTTCCACATAAAGTTTCGGATAAGTTAGCGTTAGGTACTATTTATATATATTTATTTTATATTTATATAAAGCAAATATTTCAAAATCAGAAATCCATATGAGTGTGGAAAAAATTGGAGATCTTCCATTGAGATCTTGTACAACGTTAGAGGTAGTTACAGACCAATTACTGCAAATAAGTTCTATTAAAGCTTTGTTTCTAATTTTCATAACAATATTTTTAATTAATTGAAAAACACTTTTTACGGACATTTTTACTTGTTTTTTTTACGAAATCGATATCGCGGATGTTATTTTTGATGGATCCACGAATGAAAAAATGTGAGTTGTTTTTCCGGGAGTTCTTGTTCTTCTTTTTCTTCTTTTCTGGGAGCCGTCTTGATTCACTATCGGAGCCAGCGCAGCCTCTGGCCTTTTTGTGCCTAATCTTCCATTATCTGTTATACTAATCCTCCCATTAGTCTTGTTCCTTCTACAAGTCTGTATAACCCCAAGACTGTGGGCTTTTTTTTGCGGTTGCCCAAATAATGCCTGTCTTTTGTGATTCAATGCTTCACATTCGCAAAGGATATGGTAGGCTGTTTCTTCCCATCGTCGCACATTCTGCAACTGGGGTCCCCCTTGTATGAGCCCATCTTGTGTAGGTGTCCTCTTACGTTATCGTGCTCTGTTAGTAACCCTACTGTTATGCGAAGTCTTTTCCTACTTTGTCTAATTAGTTCTTCCTTCGTTCTTTTGGATGGGTACCTTATGAACCTTTTTCCATGTCTAATTCTACTGAGTTTTCCCTAGTATTCCTCGTGTTTGTTCCGGACCCATTCCCTAGTTTGCCCTCGTGCTGTGGTTTTGGTCACTTCAAGGACAGACTCTGGTTGAAACTACAGTGAGAATGATCCCTGTTTGGAAAGCTCATCCGCTTTTTCGTTGCCTTCTATTCCCGAATGTCCTGGTACCCACAAGAGAGTTACTTTGTTGCGTTCTCCCAGGAAGTTTGTCCTTTCGTTGTATCTTTTAGTGAGAGTTAAGAGACATCTCGCTAAAATCTCATTTGGCACTTACGATGTTGATAGTTGGAATTTAAGTGATCTAGGAAGCCAAGTACAGTTTCCTTGCCGAAGGGCCATACGGCAAATACGTTATCAACGTATCTGAGCCATAGTTTTGCTGAGAGCTGAATTGATGGCTTTCTTCTCAAGGTAGATCATGAACATGTTGGCTACTGCTGGCGGGAGTCATACATGATCATTTTTAATGCAGTAATAATTTGTGCAGATTTTAAAGAAAACCAAATAAGCTATTTATAAATTAAAAAAAAAAACAATATTTAATTCTGCTTTTAGTTTTTACCCACATTAAATATATAAAGGCATGAAAAACAAATCTTTAAAATGTATTTGATTATCTTGTTATATATTTATATTTTGAACTCCACATCTTTTCCGGTATTTAAAGTTAGTAGTAAGCCTAGCGAGTTGGCGTAGTGGCAGCGTACCAGCCTCTTAGCCGTGAAGACCCGGGTTCGATCCCCGCACTGTCCATTGGACTTTTTCATAGCTCATCACCTCACAGAAGGCAATGGCAAACCACTATGTAGTATTTCTGCTTAGTAAACCCACTCACATGTGCTTCGAAAGGCACGTTAAGCCGGTGGTCCCCATATCTGTGTCTAGTTGGTTCGCAACACAGATATGTGCGAAACTGCGCCTAGACTCTATATTAGAGTATGGCACCGCAAGAAGAAGTAAGCCTTACTATTTTCATAATAGCAATGGTGAGCATAAAATTTTTCCAACCTCTGTTTTTCAATGATAAAATGGTGAAAGCACACCCATTAAAACCTGTGGATTACCATTGTAAATGGATACCATTTTATTTTACGTCTATATAAATGATGATTAGAATGGTTTCTTAACATTAATATCCTAATTTTTGATTTAGTGGTCCTTTTTATTGTCGCAAATTTACTGTTTAATTAATTTTTATTTTTATAAAAGTTCAGGTATATATTGACTTTAATTATCATAACAAATGACTTAAATCACCCCCTATTATCTAAGAAAAGTAAATAGGGATTATTAAAGTTTTAACAATTGTCTTTAATTTTTTTTCTTAGTATAGGTATAAATAACTTTTAAAAATTCGTTCATTTAACAGTTTATACTATTTTAAGAGTTTATTTAAAAAAAATTTTTTTGATTATTTAGGGGTCCAAATAAGACCGAGGATATTGTTTTTTAATGAGGCAACCCGTATGTTACCATGACATTCTGTTTTTGGTTATTCATTTTCCATCCCCAAACTTAATAGTTGGAAATTAATAAAAATTAAAAAAAAAAAAAAACCTGATGCATTAAAAAAGAACAGTTAAAGATAGAGAAAAGCTTTAACTTTCCTGTTTTAACTTTTCAAAACTATTTAGCCATAAAAAGTAAAGCTAAAGGGAAGATAGAATAAATGTCAACTGTTTTTGCTAAAATCGTAAAATAAAAATTCAATTTTTAGTTTTTAAAATCCCCATATTGCTTTAGGTATAGAAAAATGAATAAAATAAAATGTTATAGAAATTCCTAATATGTAATACTATCAGGCTTATTTGGGACACTCTATATATTCAAAAATAGTTTTTGACGATTAGTATAGATTGCCATATGAACGAAATCCCTAATTTAAAAACCGACGCACACTTGTGTAAAAAACCGTATATGGATTTTTTTAAAAAATTCCCAAAAATATTTATAAATTAAGTAAAATTTAAGCATCATAAAAACATCCCTTGAGATCGAAAAAGGGGCACCAGTTAAAATTTAAATTTAAAATTTTTTAAATATCGCAAATAACATTTGTTTTATTTGGTCTAAATTTATTTTTTACTATAATAAAATGCTTTATGTTTTAGATGGTCTTCTATAAATGCTATCCTTTCCCAAGTGTCAGACAACATAAAAAAATCCGGCTTATTTATTTTTGCAGTCCACTTTTAATTAGATTGTATATTTTAAGTATCAACCTTTTACGCTTTATGGTACTTATTTTAATGCATCACCCGAGCTACGTCAAGGGTGACTTGATTAAAAATTTTAAATATAAAAGAAATAGGGTCTTAAAAATTTAATTTAAGGTTAAAACGGTAAAGAAATTTACGATCAAAAGGGTTTTGGGCCCCTTAAAATTATTTTCTTAATTTATTTTAAAACAGAGTAATCAATAAAGATCGTAGATATACAGGGTGAACCCAAGTTTTTTATGTCTTATTTTAACAGTTGATAGAAACACATTATTCTTTTGAAAAATGTTTTTAAAAAATATGTCGACAAATGCTTCAATGTCAAGATATAGGGCGTTTTATTTGTTTTTTAAATGTATCAAAAATTTAAAACGTTTTGTTTATAAAAAAATTACACTTTTATTCAGGTTTAGGTATTTAGTCAAATATATTTATTTACTTGTTTTAATATTTTTTACAAGAATTTATCAGTTCCTTATACAAGCCAGGCCAAAAACTTTTAAAATCGTTATCCCCAAAAAAAATTTTTTTATTTAAAAATGTTTCCGGGGGAATTGTAAAATAAGGATATTAATTTGATCATTGTAGATGGATAAGTTAACTATGAGTGAAATTGTCATCATCTATCACTAATAAAAATAACCTGGATTATTTGCTCATCTGAAAACATTACAAACCCTATAACAAAGAATTGGTTTAATCCTCAAAAAAAATTTTTTAAAAAATAACACGAAACGCTGTAATTATCTGATTCCAGGGACGGACAGCTATATTGATCAAATCATTATATAATGTAATAAACCTTTTTCCTTTGGGTGCAGAGATAGATGCAGTGGGAACAAACTAAAATTTAAATCAATTCAAATTTATGCTTTTTATATTAAACCTAAATTTAAAAACCAATTAACTAATGTTAGCTATTCCTGGACCTTTTATGGGGGGGTGGGGATTTCTATGCTCATAATGTGGCTTGGGGTTGTGGTTTAAATTAAATAGCTGGAAATAACCTTTTAAAAGTCTTACATCGATGGAATTTAGTTTATTTAAATAATGGTAAACATATTTACATTGGTTATCAAAAACATTACTATAGATATACAATAACAACTCTAATAGATGATACAATAACAACTCCAGATATAGCCAATTATTTTCTTGGGAAATTTCTTGGATCCATGTTATCTGGATTTACCAATAATTATTATATAAAGTAGCTAATTTAGAATTTTAAAACCAAAGAAAATAGAAATTATCAAGTATTTACATGGAAAAAGTAATCTTGTTTAATTTTAATTTAAACTTAATTATTGTTAACTTATGGAAAAATTGCAATAAAAAAAATTTTAGGTAATACAGTATTAAGAGTAGTACATTTTATTTAAAACGCTAAACAAAGCATTAGGCATTTATATAAAGGTTCTTATTTTGTTTTTTTTTTTAAAAATTTAAATTTTTTAAAATTGCAGATACAATTACACCCCAATTGAACCCCCTTGTATCTGAAAGTGAAGACTGTAGATGACCAGTCCCAGTCCTACTTTGATAGGTATTTTCGAACCTTCTAATCCAAAAAATTTACAGAAAAATTTTTCCCCCCTTTACACCTTTTTGCAACATAAAGTGCTTCTTGCATGTATTCCTTTACATTCATTTTTAAAACCCCTCGAACATTTTACCAGTAGAGGAGCTTTCCTCGCCTGAGGCGGTCCCCCCCACTTGCCCTTTAAAGGACTCGTGAAGTCTTAGAGTTTGAGTTGGGGCGGTGAGTCAGTTTTCCTTCTTCCCCTTTTTCTCTTTTAGTTTCCTTCTTCCTCTTCTTTCTTTTCCTTTTCCTTTCTTTTTTTTCCACTTCTAAAATTTGGAAATAATGATGTGGCACCCCCGAACGTAAAGTTATCCGGAGGTAAAAACCCCTCCATTCGGTTCTCCGGGCGAGGGGTACATTTGGGGGCCACCATCGAAAAGTCTGATATCGTTTACAAAATATGTGGGCTTAACTCTAACGTAAACTCGTTCACCATTATCTTCAATCCTCCAAACCCCACATACTATTTCTTACCGAAACCCAAATAAGTCCCAAAACAGCAACAAACCACCTCCTTTTCCCAGGTTATGAACTCATTTCATCTTTTCGACCCCATGGCGGCGTTTGTGCTTACGTTCGCAACGACCTGGCTTGTGTCAGGGTTTCTAACCTCGAATCGGGTAGGCCTGATATTCTTTGGCTTAAACTTACTTTCAGATCTTCTACTAAATTCATCTGCTGTATATACCGGTCCCCGTCTGACAATTCCTACAACGAGTTCTTTGATTTCCTTTCAATAAAGATCGACAATATTATTTCCCAGTTTCCACTTTCCGAAGTAATCGTCCTCGGGGATTTTAATGTTCATATTAAGGATTGGCTAGGCTCCACAAAAACTGATACACAAGGCAGAGCAGCAGAAAATTTCGCAATCAGCAACTCGCTCACTAATCTAATTATGGAACCTACCTACTTTTCTAGGGTTCCCAGCCATAATTCTAACCCCTAGATCTCTTTCTTACTTCCACCCCCGAACTCTATCAAGATGAACTGCTCCCCTTGGTCGCTCTGACCATGGTTTGGTCACCGTATCATACTCCACTCATTTTGAGGCAACTGAAAGCATGCCGCCACGAACCGTCTGGACAAATTCGGCCGACTGGGATGGTCTAAAAGATTTCTTTGCCAGCTACCCTTGGAGTCCTACCTGCTTTTCATCACGATCCTTCAGAAATATGTAAACAAATTACCGAAACAATTCAACTAGGCATTGAGACCTATATTCCCACACTAAAAGAACCCCATAACTTCAAATCACAAACCGTGGTTTTCTAAATCCTGTGACAAAGCCACACTTTTAAAACTTCAAGCCCAAAAAAGTTTCTTCAAAACCCCAGTCCCGAAAATCGACAGGCTAGATCGAAGCAAGAAATCAGTATAATCAGACCATCTCAGAGCAAAGACGTTTAACAATCGAATAAAAGATAAAGTTCTCTCTTGCTCAAATGGCAGTAAAGCTTTTTGGTCCATTGCCAAAAATATTAGTCAGAACTTTTGCAAAATTCTTTCCACCCCTAATCTCTGAAGATGGAATTGTCTCAACCTCCAAAGGAAAAGCCGAACTATTTGCCAAACAATTTGCTGCCAATTCTACGCTTGATCCTCCTATTAATCTTCCTCTTCCAACAGTTGTCCCTGTTTCTCATAAAATGTCCGATATAATTTTTAAAGTCAAACAGATAAGCGTATTCTTTCTTCTTAATACTAAAAAATCGTCTGGGCTGGATGGCATACCAGCAATCGTCTTAAAAAATTGCTCCGAGCTTGCATCCATCTTAACTCGCCTCTTTCGAATCTCTTACGACACGGGCATTTTCCCGGAGAGTTGGAAAGCTGCACGTGTGCAACCTGTCCCCAAAAAAGGATCCAAAAGTCTCCCTTCTAACTATAGACCTATATCTCTTCTTTCAGTTGTTTGCAAGGTAATGGAAAAATTCATCAATTCCCAAATCTTAAAGTATCTGGAAAAAACATAAGATCTTACATGATAGACAATATGGATTCCGTCACAGTAGATCCACAGCTGATCTTCTTTCCTTTGTCTCACACAACTGGAACAAGTCCCTTGAGTTTCTTGGTGAATCCCAGATCGTTGCTCTTGACATATCCAAAGCTTTCGATCAGGTCTGGCATGATGGGCTTCTTAACAAACTTCCTTCTTACGGTCTTCCACCTAAGCTTTGCTCTTGGTTTTCCAGTTTCCTTTCTAATCGACGTATATCAGTTAGTGTAGATGGTCATTCCTCCAGCTTCTACCAAATTAATGCTGGTGTGCCCCAGGGCTCAGTGCTGGCACCCACGCTGTTTCTTCTACACATTAACGATCTTCTCTCTTTCACAATCAATCCCATTCATAGTTTTGCTGACGATAGTACCCTCCACTCTAGTATTCAATTCAATGTAATTCATAATAATTTAGAATAATCTAAAATCAAGTAACATTTACATAAAATGAAATAAGTTTTATAAATGAAAATCAAATAGTAATAGTAAAAATCAGACTACTTACCACGTTGAGGAGCAGGAACAAGATAAATCCTTTATTATTTATTAGTACCCAAGTAAGCTATCATATCCCCCACCATATTCTTATATAGCGGCTGAACTTGTATTATATTTCTTCCTAAATATTTTTACCGGCGCATGCACCAAAATATTTTATAAATATCCCAACTTATTAATTAAATTAGTAGTTAGGATTACAAGAAAAACCTCTAACGAAATATATTTCTTATATTTCGTTACAGTACTAACAGCACTTACATACAAAATTAAAACTTTATTGAATTTTTATTATAGAAGGTTATCAATTAGATATGTTTTTATGAAGATAATACTGTTTAAATCTCTTTAACCCAACAAACATAATTAAAGTTACAATATGGGAGCTAAAAAAGTAAAAAAGTTATTACTAGCTGGTATATTTTAATAAATTTAGTTAAAGATGTGTTTTCCAATAATACCGAAATTATAGATCGGATCGCACAATCCCATTACCACCGATAATAACAATGGCATTCGAAACAATAAAAATAAAAAATGGTATAATTAGCTGAATGCCATTGAAATAATGCATTGTCCCTAACAAAATTAACATAAACAACATTGTTGGACTCATCTTCGACGTTGTGTCCGCCGTTAGACTGACATACAAACGTCAAAAAATTAGTTTTTTAGATTATAAATAGCCTTTTCAAAATAAGATAAAATATAGGGAAAAAATAAACGAGCAGAAAAATAATGATCACACCTTAGAGTATCGTTCAAAAAGTCGCCAGTCATTGACCAATCGGTTGTAAGTCAAGCGCACAGCTTGCTCGTAGCCAACCACTTTCATATCGCGGTCTGACGACTTTTGGAACGACGAATTGACCATTTTTTATGCATGTGTATCTATAACATATCTAAGTTGCCAAAGTCTCGAAAAACTGATGCTAATTAAGTTACAATGCGCTGTTTTAATGGTATTGGCAGCAATTTTTTATTAAAAATATGTCTTTGAAAAAATGTAATAAAATGGACCTGTAGTAAAAGAATTTTTACCTTTCCTGCTCCCGGACTATAAATTTCAATAAAAACTAAATGCTTTATTTAAAAACAAAATTGTGAATTTTAATTGTTATTCGCACAATAAATTAAACATATTTTTTATGTTGCGTATTTTCAGATATGGTACATTCCAAATTATGATACTTTAATCATTTTTTTTGTTACAGGTTGGTAGCGTGAAAAATACACGATACATAACCGTCACATCAACCTTTGAAAAGAGCCTGGAAAACACCGAACCGACTCCCACACTCGCGCCGACAGAGCCGTTAACCGAAAATATTCTTGCGACGACAAGCAATTACGCAAAAGATAACAACTTGGACTCGAGCATCGCGACATTGCCTCCCATTTATCTCGCATCAGACGTCGCTACGCCTCCCCTAGAAACACTTACAGAAACATTTAGCACAACGCAGACAGTGCTAAAGACACACATTTTGCCTGTTATTCGCAGTGTCAATGACACAACTAGTTCCACTTTAGTGCAGACGTACTTAATAACTCGGTTAGTAACAGCTACGAAAACCCTTCCGCCTATGGAGGCGTATCATTTTAATCCCAGCAAGACGCTTAATGAGTTTAACAGCCGTCTTGACGAAGCCGGGTCGGAGCTGCATCTCGAACTTGAATTCGGGGATAGTAACGAGCAAGACGAAGACGGATTGCCGCGAAAAATTCTCCCTGCGGACTTGGATCTGGCAAATATTGGCACTGATTTTAAATTACCTGAGACCGACAAGGCAAAAATTGAAAAAGAACTTAAGAATAGACAGCAGCAGCAGCAAAAGAAATCTTCGTCAAACGATGCTCACTTGTCGCAACAAAACTTAAGTCCCGATCAGCTTCAGCAGTTAGCGCTGTTACGACTTTTAAATCCAGCTGCAGCACAGGGTCAGGTAGTAACTACATCGAAGCCTGTTATTAAACTTGAGACTGTATACGAAACACACGTCCTTCCAGTGACGCAAGGGCATAATACAATACTTAGTACAATATCAAAGGTTAAAGGAACCTTTACAAAGACTGAATATGAGTTCGGAACTAGCACTATAGCACCAGCTTTCCCGCAACCTATTCCTCAAATACCACAGATTCCGCAAATTCCTCAAATTCCTCAAATACCACCACTAAATCCGTTCCAACAGCCTCAACCGCAATTTACAGTCACATCGTCTCCAGTGACCCAGAACACAGTGGTGACCCAAACAAACAGCAAAATATTGAAGCTTACCTTTGGTGCAAGAACAGCGTTAACGACAGTATTTTCCACGACTGTTGTACCAACAGTAGTTACAACTTATCTTACTGCATCAGTACCACTTGTCGCTCCGACAGCTGCTTTTCCGGGATATTTTCCCGCTCCATATCCAGCCTACCCTTATGTTGGTTAGTTGGAGATAATGACGTATTATGTGCTTAAGTAGAAAATTGTAGATTAATGGACAAACAAGCAATTTTTTTGGTGACATAAACAATCAAAATAGCTAGTGACTTTTTTTTAAAGAAGGTCTTTAGAAAAACTGTTTGGTGCTATGTGAGTAGACAAGACTTTTTATTTATTTTGTTGTGCTAGCATAAGTTGCAATAAACTGAATTAATGGTGCTTAATATAAGAACTCAGTAAGTGACTTTTGATAAAGCAATGAGAGAGTACTATTTTTTAATTACAATAGGATTTTTATATTCATTTTGTATATACTTCACATTCATCTCATTTTTAGGATATAAAAATATTTTGTAATAAGACAGTGTATAGATATGTATTAGTGTTTATAAATTTTACTATATCACAAGAAACCTAAGTAGAAATTATATGGACAAGTTTGAATTTTTTTACGCTGTATTAAAATTTTTATCAAACAATATTAAATTAAAATGTCATTATTTTATCAATATTTTTTAGGTATCAGCGATTAAAGAATTTATTTACTTATTGTAATAGAATTAAATAAACTTCTAGCTCTTGACAAAATATCGATCATCATACTTCTTATTTAAAATGACATTTTTTGATGTAAAAATGATAAAATATATTTTAAATAAAAAGTTGTTTAGTGCATCTTCTTTAATCCAGACACATGCTAATCCAGACATTCAGTTATACAGACGCGAGATTGCCACAATCCGAACGCGTTTAGGAGTTTTCAAGCTAAAACCTATGGCGTTAGCGAGCGAAGGCTGGCGTTCTCTATTAACTTATTCAGTAAGCCAGCTGTAAAATTGCGTTATATTTAGAGTGTAGCAAAGTTCACAATGATGTCTTGAAGAAAGCACATAAGTTTAAGTCTGTTGTTGGGTATCCACGCAGCTGATGCAATGATTGTAATAATATATACAGTAAGATATGTTTTATATATTATATAATGCACTTATGCACTTTGAGAATAATCTTTAGTAATCCTACATTTCTTCTTTTGTTTTAACAAAAGTATATAGAAAAAATTAGAAAAAAAAGTTTTTAACACTAAGAACAGTCTTTATTTATACTAGTATATTTTTTAGGAATTATTTTAAAGAAAATTAAAAGCGTAACAATCATGGATGGTAATAAAGCAAATAATGATGAAATATTCAGATTATTAATCATCAATAAATATCATAGTTAGTTACAATATTTTTTCTGCGATCGTTCCATTTCTAAATTGCGAAATATCATAAAAATACAATAATTTTTTCTTTTATTTTTTCGGAAAATTTGGTAGTATGCAATATACCTTTAAATGTCAGAATGTTTATATTTGAATGAGAAGGTTACGTTAGGTACAAAACACGAGATTATTAAAAAAAAACATTTTATAACATAAAAACATAATTACTTAGTTACTTAACTATATGATACCCCTGGTAAAATCTTCTGGATTTTTATAATTTTTGTCTGCCTTATTGCAATCATCTCACTTTATTTAAAAATGATACCACTGATTATGCCTCTTTGATACGTGTACTTTTTTAATAGATATATATTAATTTTATTGACTTGACTTGTAACTAATGGCTAATTTAGCTGGCCAAATCCAGACATTAAATTACCTGTATATAACTAGATATGTCACCTATCCAACAGATTGTGTACGGTCAACTGCTAAATAAATAGTATCAGAAGAAATAAATTTATTTTTGATTTTTTTTCGGATATCAACTCGCATTTACCTTTGAATTTTTCTAAAACCTTCATTTTTAAATAAGTGTGCTTTTATTTACTATATTAAAACTACGACTGAATAACAGGCTGACAGTTGTATTCTGTCTTTCTACCATTTGACATGTGACACCCCCTAGCGAAACCCCTTGGTAAAACAAGTGCGCACTGAGTGTAACGATGTTCTATTTTAACCCATAATGAGATTATAATTAAAGAAAAAATATATTTATTGCGCACTGGTTTTACCTTTTTTCAATACTGCCGTTTGATGATAGTTTAAGTACAGCGTTTATTGTATATACATATATTATTAAAAGTATATATTGAATGGCTGAAACCGATAAAGATTTTTATACGCTTAGAATATAGAGATTTTTTAATAAGTAGAACGAAAAAATTATTGACAATGTCTGTTGTAAAAATTGTTATAATAATTGTATAAAACAGTTTAAGATTAAATATTTTAAATACATATTTGAACTGGGTAATTAAAGTAACAGTAGGTTTAAATAATAAATAGTATTAGTACAAGCATTTATTATTATAAAATAATAAATAATCCATACAAACAAAAAGTAAAAATACTTTTATCGTTGCTCTTCCAAGAAATGAAATCTAAAGCTCTATATTTCTGTATGTAAAGGTTTTAGTACATTTGTAAGTTAAAAAAGAAATATACTTATAATATATTATTATATTTAAACCTGCAAGAAACGTTTTTATTGTTACCTTATTTAATTAGGAACTTTTCGGAAGTGTTTGGATAGTATAATATATCCAAATAAATTATTTTAATACAATATTTGATTTGTATTAGAAATTTAAAATAATAAAGCCATTAAAAAACTAAAGCAGTTTTATTTAAAAACCCAAATTCGGGGTTATACTTAACCATTAAAATTTTTGTTTACTGACAAATTTTTAACTAGTAAAATAAATTTACTAATCAGCCGTTTAAAATAGTTTGGCGTTAAACTAAACAGGTTATTTTTCAAAAAACACTTTATTGTTTTTTTTTTTGTTAATTTTTAAAATATATAACCAACAAAAATAAAAAAAGCACTAAATTTTCACGATATACACGCAATCAATTCATCAATTTACACCGATTTTACAAATTAACCCGTATTTCCTTTACCCAAAACCCTATCAGCAAAAACCTGATACAAAAACGATGTTCTCCCGTGGGAAGATTTGTCAGTCACGAAAATTTACTAATCACAGCCTAATGATTTTTCGATATAAGTAACTTTTTTGTAACCTGCTTTATATAGGATGTATATTAGTTTAACAAAAAATGTATATGTTTTATAAAAATATTAATATAAAGAAGGCAATTATTATTTTTTAACAAATTGATTTTAGTGCGGATCCAAATAAATGCAAAAAATAGTTATTTTTCTTACAGGTGTGCAAAGTGATATTATTCCGCAGTGACTGACATTTTTTTTAAGAAATAAATTACTTACCTATTAACATGTATAATGGTCTAGTCGAGAAGTGTGTTTCCTGCAAAAAATAGTTAGTAGGCTTCAAAATTATTAATTAAATATGAGTGATAGCTTATTAGACCCGAAACGCAAACCTAAGAAATGCGTTTGGAAGATTTTTTCTGCCACTTTTAATAATAACCTAAAAACCATAAAAGATAGCGAAAATTCAAAAAGAGATCCTTAAAGAGAAGGAAAAGTCCGACAAAAAAGTTTCCACTCCTTAAAAATAGGCCTCCGCGCAAAATTTTTGGTTGCGCGCTCGGCGTCAAAACCGTACTCGGTTCACACTAAATAAATTTTTAGGATGTTAAATACTTATTAAAAAATTTTTAAAAAAATATATAGTGTATTAAGAACACTTTAAAGAATTTATTTTCGTTAAAAATTTAACTTAAAGTTAATTTTTTAACAGGTTTGACATTTGTTAATTAACAAAATTGTTTGAAACTTTTGTCTTGATTGTACCATAAAAATTTTAATGCTTTGTTTAAAGTAGTTTTATAACTTTGACAATACTACTCTAATTTTTAATTTTTTTAGCGTTAAATTAAAATTATAAATTATGAAGATAGAACTCCTGAAGTAAAGACTTTTTTTTTGGAAATTTCTTTCTTTTTAAGAATCTTTTTTGCAATTGCCGCTATCTCTTATAGTTTTTGAGGTATCATTAAAAATCGAAAATACTTGTTTTTTTTTGTTAATAACAATTGCAATTTTTATTGGCAGAAAAAATCCTCAAAACGCCTTTTTCAGATATGCATTATGCGTCGAATGAGCTATCGTTCCAATTTTTAAAGCCTATTACCTATTTGTCGCAGAAAATACTTCCTGACCAGACTATAACAAGTAATTTGGACTTGCCGTGGAGCTATGACCGATCAGGTGAAAAATTGCTCAACTTGCTCCACCTACTACTCTACTTGAGCGTTAATAAAAAATTACACACTTGTTTATAGGAGATTCAGTATTTACCTGAATATATTTAGCTGTAGAAACCTAAGGAATTTAATTAATTTTGCCGGCAACGCTTGCCAAAAGTGGAAGGACGGCATAACTTCCAGTACCGAATTTTTATAAATTTACTTTCCAATGTAACCGTGATCCAGAACATACGTCAATTTGACTATTTACGTATAAGTGATTAAGGCAAATATTTAAACATTTATTTCTAAATCATTTTATAAGTAAATATAAATTTGTGGAATATAAAATTAAAAAAGATGGAAATAGGCATGCAATAGGTTAACACGTAGATATCATTCCTGTTAAGATAATGGATTTTTAGAGGAATTGGACTTTGTAGGTTTAGGTTTAATTAGGTTTAACAGTTCTTCAAACTTTTGATAAGATAAAATTCCTATAAGAATCGGGATCTTTACTTGATATCTCCTTTAAAACTCGTTCTGACCCACACAGACTATTTCTGCGTCTTATCCAATCTCTAATCCAAACTCGTTTTTTTTCTGTTTTTCCTACTTTGAAACATAACTATTAAATTATTCGCAATTTCACTTACAACACTAACAGCAGCACGCATTACGGCTGAAGGAGCCATTTTCTTTTTAACTACTTAGCAAATAAACTTGAAAACATGTAAATGCAACACAACAAGCAAGTTTAGTGGTGGCAAGTACTCTTCGCCAGTAAACTTGTCAAATGTAAACGTAGCTTATGACCGATCAGGTGAAAACTTGCTCAACTTGCTCCACCTACTACTCTACTTGAGCGTTAATAAAAAATTACACACTTGTTTATAGGAGATTCAGTATTTACCTGTAATATATTTAGCTGTATGGATGTCATACCTAAGGTTAATTTATATTACATTTTCCGCATCAAGTGCAACACCTGAAGCATAAATCAATTTTCCTGTCCACACAATACGTCGCCCGGATTAGTCGCACGGCGAACATAACCGGTTTCAAGTGTTAATACGACATTTATCAGTTATGAAAAGTATTTACCAGCTGCTTCCAATTATGTTTAAACATCTTTGATTTTCTCAAAATACGTCATTATTTGACGTTTCGATTACCGGTAAATACTGGGTGTTGAGGCAAATATTTCACGCATCTTTTCTTCGTTGTTATAAGTAACATTATTTTAAAATTTGGGATGCATATATATATATATATAAGGTGGAAATAGGCATCTAGTTATTTACCCACACGTAAGATATCGATTCCTGTCAAGCCGATAATGGATAGTAGACAATTATTTTAAATAAAATCCTGAATATTTTTTTAGACAGTCACATGGGGGCAATTATGCATTAGCGGGGCTCCAACACTATTTTAATTAAAAAAAAATCCACGATCAGGACACACTTTACTAGCTACAAATAGAAACTATAAGGTAGGGAAAGCCATTTTTATAATTATTTATGGCTAAAAAAATGTTTCAAATATCTTTTTTGTTTATTTTCACCTTACTTTAATAATAATTAGTATTATACCTACTTAATGAAAACTAAACATAACTAACCAGAACAAACGAGAACTAACCTTAACTCAATTTCATTTTAAAAAATATATACCCCTTTTTTCTCTTCCCCACCAATCCAACCTTACTTTTTCACCCTATCTATTTTCTCTATCGTATTTTTTTTTCACCATTTAATGATGAAAAATTAAAATTAAATTCAAAAAGTTAAATATTAGCCCATAACTTAAAAGCTTAAAGAAATAAATTATAATTCTAAAAAAAAATATTTCTTGGCAACTTTTCTGGCTTTCCCCGACCCAAATTATCTTTTTTTACCATCCAAAACATATTTTAATGTTTTTTTTTTTAATATAAAAATTGAGATGGTGCCCCACTTATGCACAAATACTCACATAGATATTAAAACTCCTCTTTAAATGATGTATTATAAGACGCATTTTTTCAATATATAGGTATTTAATTCTAATCACAGTTCTTATTAAAGGTGGTATTTTTTTATGATTTTAAATTTAATTTTAAAAATAGGTATACAATTATATTTATCCAATATAAAAAGTTATGCGCTCATTTACATTATAATAAAATTATTTTTAGAAGTAATAAAATACACAAGTATTGCGTAATAAGTTTTATTGAAAAATACACTTATTTTTGTTCCTAAAATCAAAACTTGAAATAGCAGATTCTTGAAAAGTTTTTTTAATGAGTTAATGAATTACACATAAATGAACTATAGGGTTACATTTAAAATTATTGACATACTAATTACATTGAAAACCGGCATCGGTAAATTTTTTTGAAATTGTAGTATATTAGAGTCCTATCCCGACTGATAAAATTTCCACAAAAAATTGGAGGGGTACCGGTCATATTTTACTATCTTACTAATCATTTTCCGAAAGTTCTGCTTTTCATCTTTAAATGTGTGCAAGTTATAAATTTTTTAAAAAGTTGTCAATTTTAGCGGTTTTTCCAAATTTTCTTCTCAAAAAATGCAGTAAGTAAGACAAAAACTATATTTTTTGCTTTTCAATTCTTTATAAAAATTCTATTGGCAGTTTTGCGATTAAATTACAATAAGATTAATTTTTTTTTAGTCTAAAAAAACGGTAATTTTTCATATTATGTTTTTTTAAATTCTATGCAGATTTTTTTTAATGGAACTAGTGATTTGCTTTTAAATTTGCTCTGTAAACAGTACCAAAATAAAAATTACTTTCGCAGTAATCAAAAAAAATAAATATAATAACATGGCTAAATATAGTTTTAATGTGATCATTAAATATGTTACTTTACAACATAAAACGATTATATTTATCAATTTTAAAGATACGCTATCTTGAAGAAACAAAATCCTTATTCATACATATGGGATAAACTATATAATGCTTTATTTTCTGCAACTGTTAAAGTATATGTCTTAAGGACTTACTCGACTGTCTCAGTACTAGTTGTCACCCTCATACTGGATTTCTCAGGATATTTTCCGCTTTTTACCTACATGCCCATCACCCTTACACTTGTAAGGATAAAATATGGCGTGCAGCTTACATAGCGTTTACATTTATTTACCTTAGTGGGATTTAGTGCTTAAATATAAACACTCAGGTGATATATGCTAAAACAACTTTCCTTAAATAAATTCGGTGTTTGAATGTAATATATGTTACGAAATAAAAAAATAATAATGAAATCCATTCTAAATCTATTCTTTTAAAAGCTGGTCCAAAATATTATTTATTAACCAGAGCAGAACCAAGCAAATCAAGTCGATTCAAAATATTTTTATAAAAAGTATTAATTTTAATATAAGATCCTACTCTACTACGTTTATACCTATGATTTTATCAGATAAGACTTCTTTAATAATTATTACTCCTAAAATGCCGGTATAAACGTTTTCTAAGACTCATATATTTTATCATATGTCATTTTTTAAGATAATTCTACTTAAAAAAAGAACTTTTCCTGAAAAATTAAATGAAATTGATATAAAATGGTTTTAAAAAAAGTTTTTCGTTTATCTAATTGAAAAAAAAAAACAAACCCAATTTTTACTTAAAGTCTAGTGAAAGCGAGCTTTTTTTAACTAATCATAATTCTCTTAAAATAAGCATCTTTTAAAATAAAATTTTTCAATATTACAGTACATAATTCGAAAAGTGCGGCCTAGTAATAACGATTATTTTTTTAAGCTATGTTTTTGTAGTATTCACGAACATGGCGAGAAAACCCATTTTAATTTTTTTGTTAATCCAGTTTTATCAGTTAAAAAAAAGTATATTGAGTTGAATCATGCTATTAAATAGTAAAAAACTATTAACGTTTAAATTTTCACAATTTTTTTTTTTGTTAAAAATAAAAACCTAACATGTTTCGTAGCACTGCTACTTCGTCAGATGTCGAAATGGTAATTCAAAACCAGCGGGCTTTGACAAAAATCAGCAATTAGCCCGATAAGAAAACAATCACCTGACCAACTTACCGAGTCTAGGGCTTTTCGAATATACTTAACACTAATATATATTTTACTCACTTAAAGGCTTTATAGCCATTTTCTCTATTCACAATCACAGAAGACTACACAGACACTTAAAAAAGCTCTGCAGACACCCTTTGATTAGTTAGTCTATCAAAATTAACTTTTTAAAACTTGCAAATTATTAAAAACCTTCAGAAAAGACAGAAACAAACGGTACACGGCAAGAAACGAGTAAGTTTTTTTCTTGTTACGTCAAATTCGAAAGTTGTTCGGCTCAGCTCCATATCCGAAAGTCGTTCGGCTAGTAGAAAATTTGAATTTAACATCTTTTGCCTGTGTGTATTTATACATTTTTTTTAAAATCTAGTTGTATAAATTCATTCTATTTATTTTTAAGCAAATATAAAACTAAAATTTTTATATTTTCAGCTAATTGTTATTAAAAGGCATGATTTAAAATTGACCAACGATTCAGCTGTTCCTAACATACACTCAGCTCCCTGCAAATACCTAATTTTTAAATTAAGTTGTTACGCCCTTCCCCGCCTATTTTTTATAGTACGCCACTGGCCATAACTATTTTAGCTATAAAGCAATTAGGGTGTTTCGATATTAATTTTCTTAAAAGAGAAATTGAATTTAACACCTGACACATAAATCCATACTCACACCTACACAATACACTGTATGGATTAGTTCCACCTTGAATACGTCCATTAGAAGGTGTCATTACAAGAAATTCCCCTTGAATGTCAAACATATTATGCAGGTGTAAGGTAAGCAAGCATTGTCCCAGGATTTAACATCCTGTCAGGTCGCTGGTGCCAGAGGGATCAATTAATAATCATCGGCTTTATGTGGGCTCTGCTATGTATTATCTGGATAACCTGCTAAACCTGCATAATAGTTGGAATATTAATATTCAAAAATAATTATCTATACACCTTGACAATTAATAGCAGAGTGAACTTTGAGAAACAAGTAAAAATTATTATTGATAATTATAATAAATAAACAAAAAGAAAGGTTAAAACTTCGAAAAATATTCGGATCAACAGGGATTTTTGTGGAAACCTTTATTTAGGCGTCCTAAATATGTTTTAAAAAGTATCCCGCATTTAAAGTAAGTTTTTTCTAAGGAAACTAACAAGGTAAAAATTCAGTATTGGCATTTTCTTTAATACGTACTGTCTTTCTTACAACTACTTTATATTCCTACCATATATTTCTGGCTTATTAATTAAAATTTAAAGAATATTATTATTTGTACTATCTTTAAAACACGAAATACTATTAGATCTCAAGTAACAAAAACAAAACCATACAAATAAACGGAAACACAAAAAATGTTATTTATAAGATCCTTTGTGTAATAAAGTTTATATTGGTAAAAAAACTTCCAGAACATTGTCCAAACGGATAAAAAACAAAGAACATACATTAAAAATACATAATTCCACAAATCAAAAATCTGCTAACACGCCTTTGATAACAACCACATTATAAACTGAAATGCTTCTAGCAATTTGGAAAAGGAAACTTCTTAAAAAAAGGTAAAATAGAGAAAAGTTCATTTATTTTATTAAATAAAGATAAATGTGTAGCATCAATATCTGTTAATTTAAATAATACATGGTTACCTATGATGAAGTAATTTTAGGTAAACCCAAACTCAATTAACGCACCATACCACCGTTTTTGTCTTTTTGAAAATTATAAATATACCAGTGAAATAAACTAATACCATATATCATTTATCACAAACCGTCATGCTTTTAAAATTTCGTTTTTAAAGCATTTTTTTTAAATTTAGTTTAAATTTTTATGTTGTTTTCTTTTAATTTTATTTTGTTTTCTGCGGATTTTCGTTTTTGGCAGGTGGTCTACAAGTTCATAGAGGTCAATAGGGCTGAGCAGGCTCAGCTCGCTATACCCCGGGACCTGGACCGAAGTGGTCCAATTTCAAGAAAATTTTAAGTGCAGTAATCCCAACGAAAACATAATAATACTGGTGTAAAGTTCTATAGGTGAGTTTTTTAATGGTTTTTTTAAAAGTTATTTCATAAAATTAAAAAAAAATATTTTTTATTGTTTTCTTGATCTATATTACACGGTATTTCCTGAACTTTAAAAATTTTATCACCATCTTTATTAGTAGACTTAGCCATGTCTTAAATAACAAGACGCTTTGGACTTAATTCTACTTTATGTTCTGTCTCTTTAAGCCCCCCTTTTTTAGACAGAAATGTCCCCCTATCCCCCGATATAGAGGAACAACACAAACCCCGAACTAACACTAATGGCCGAGTGATGATCGCGTTGTTAAATTTAGCAATGAACTTAGCAATTTTTAAAAAATTAACAAATGTTTAGAATGTTCAAAAAAAAGTCAGATTTTGAAAATTTTCCCACTAAAATCATTAAATAACACTGACTGACGTTTTGTTAAACATTCTAACCCGTTGTTAACTTTTAACATTTGCTAAGTCCCCTGCTAAATTTAACAACAATATCATTCGGCCTAATCTTTTTTTTTTCGGGTTTAAAAAAAATACATATGTTCCTTAAACTGTTAATACTTTTTCCCTTTAAAAAATTTAAAATTTAAATTAGGAGTTGATTAATATTTAACATTCTTAATTGATGGGATGATTCGGTCCTCTTCGTTCCTTTCCCTTTTTCGAAAATGAACAAAAATTTCGATTCGGGAGGGTTTTTCCCCAAACAACAAATTTGAATCGTCAAGCCAAAATTATGTTTAACTTAAAAACAAAAATTACTGTTTGAAGAAAGAAAAAAAAATGGGAGATATGTACGACGGATTACTTATTGATCTAGAGCGGGGGTCTCCAAACTACACATCCGGCCCGCGGACTTTTTTTGGCCCGGCCCGCAGGGGCTAGCATACTTGAAAACTCCTTTTAGAGAACAAAAAATTTTTTAAAAACAAATTAAATTTAGTTCACTGAAGTTTTAAAAAATTTTTATTTTGAATAATTATTAATATGACATCTCCATTGATATGGTCATGGGCTAACTCCGCTACCTCAAAACATTCTTGTAGGCTTATTGTTATTGTTTTTTTGATAATTTGGGGTAAAGAAACAAAAAAATTGTAATAAGTAAAGACAGGGATAATATGCAAAAAATTTTTTAACCCGTATATAATACCTAACAAAATTGAAATGAATCCAACAACATTTTATACATTTTAAATAATCACATAACTTATAACAAATATAATGACATATAAAAAACTAATGAGATTTATGTAATTGAGATTTTCCACTGACAATGTTTTTAGTTGTGGACTAATTTTACTTGTACCCAATTTTTAAAAAAAAATTTAAGATGCTCATCAGTTAATTTCGATCTGTAAACATTTTTTGTTTTTCTTTTTTTTTGGAGAAGGTTTTCTCACAAAAATAAGTAGTACCAAAAACAGAAAAAAAGGCCCCAGCAAAAAATTTTTTCAAATTATTAAATTGTGTCAGTGGATGACTCTTATAAAATTCCCCAAAAAAAATGAGTTTTGATATTTGTTCTTAATTATATCACTGCATGGTAGATCAATCATTTCCATTTGGGAAATTCCCGGGGGTTTTTGGGTTTTAATGTCAGTATCAAAAGGATTCTGAAAAATCTTAATTTGATTCGCAATGGCATCAAAGTCCGAGAAACAGTATCAAATTTTTTTTCAAAGCACTCAAAGTTTCTATTGCAAAATCGATAGCATTTTATAACAAACTCAAAAATCAAAAGTATTAAATATTTCACATGTTTTAAAATGTGGAAAACATTTACTTCGTAGTTGTGATAGAAACAGTCTTAATTTTTTTTCCAAAAAAAATTTTATATTTTTTTTTAAAAACAGGAAGATCTTTGGGTTTTTTTCCCCCCAATCCCAAATTTTAGTTCGTTCACATGTTTTGTCAAAACAACATAGAATGCTAACTTCCACAGCCATGCTTGTTTTTTAATTATTTTAAAAAGGGGGGGGGTTTTTTTTCCCCAAAAAAATTTTGATCACTGCTCGGGGTTAAAAGCGCTGAAGGATTTTTTCCCCCAACTAAGCCAGCGTACGGCGGGATGATAAGGTAAGTCAGTTTCCCCAATCTCTTCAATAAATTGTCGGAATTGTCGGTGATTCAGCCCAAAAAATCTGATAAAATTTAACAGTTGGGTATGACTGGTTTCAGAACGTCAACATATCCCCAAAAAATTTTTCCCCACAAAGACTGTTGATGAATGATTGAAGACTAATGGTTTTTAACCACCCCCCCCTTTTTTTCAGCCTTTAAAAGAGCGACCACTCCCCTTTTTTTTTTACTTTTTTTTTTTGCCTCCATCAATTTTTAAAACATACATCAAGTTTTTCCATCGAAGGTTCTTTTGATTAATGGCCATTTCAACTCCTTTATAAATATCTGCCAGTAGTTGTGCCATGAATACTATACATATCAAAAAAATTCTTCGTGCACTTCATAACTTTTATCTACTCATCGAATATAAATCAACACCTTGAGCAGTATTGACACATCCGTTGACTCATCCAAGGCCAAAAAAAAAACCCCAAAATGTCTGTTTTTTTCGAACAATTGAGAGGATATTTTTTCAAAAAATGTTTTCTACCCTTCGAGCCACAGTGTTTGCTGACATACTGACAGTTTTTAATAAATTAACCTTTTGGGGGGGAAAATTTTTTTGGGTCTGCAATTATGCATTCTGTGATCATTTTTTAAAAAGGGGAATGGTTTTCCACGTTTTGCAATTTCAAGAGCCGCACGAAAGCTGGGACGGAAAAAGCAGCCTCTTGTTCAGTTTTTAGTTTTGTAAATGAAGATTGCTGGTTTTAATCCCGCTGCATAAAAAAAGAATTTTCCCTTTTTCCCAAACTTCCTGTATATTTTAAGTAAAATTTTTTAAAAGTTTTGTTTCATAATGACGTTTAATGTTATATTCTTTGAGAACGGGTATGCTTTCATTGCAAATCAAACATAGCGCCTTCTTACTGGATTCAATTTCGAAATACTGAATGTTCCACTGATCTTTGAATTTTCTGCATTCGCTATCAATTTTTCGCTTCTTTTCCATACTAAATTCACACACAAAAGCAACAATTCAAATCAAAATACTG